>BLSH010433794.1:223111-238325 GCA_018402905.1 Glandirana rugosa | reverse complement strand
CGGTCCCTGGAATCTTTCGATACGATCAACATAAACTTTTATGTATTTGGTGCACTGGAGGTCTTCTAAATGGGGGGAAATACTGGTCCGGTGAAAAACGCAACGCCGTGACGCAATAAAATTGACTGTTGACACGCCAGCACGTTGTGACATGGGTTTATTTTAACTACAAGAAAAAAAGGGGTGTTTATCTCGAAAGAAAGCCACCATAAACTAATGGAGACACCAAAAATAAAAAAAACATTAAGGAAATAAAACTAGTTTTGTCGTGTCCTTATGTCTGTTGTGGTTTCCAAGTTTGATTCCAAGTTTATCCGTTTATCTTTTATGACCACTCTTATGTCGTATTCTCACCAGTATTTTCTATTTGCCTATTTGAACCTTAGTTTGAACCTTTGGTGTTGTCTGTATTCCTGTGCTGTTTTGATCAAAATAAAGGAATTACAAAAAAAATAAAAACCACAGAGGTAATCAAATACCACCGAAAGAAAGCTCTATTTGTGGGGAAAAAAAGAACATCAATTTTATTTGGGTACAGTGTTGCACGACCGCACAGTTGTCAGTTAAAATAACGCAGTGCCGCAACGCAAAAAGTGGCCTGGTCATAAAGGGGGGTAAATCTTCTGGAGGTCACGTGGTTTATGTATTTTCAAATACAACTAGCATAGCTTTCTAAGGTCCCTGGCCCTTTGCATAAAATGCACAGATGTGAATGTGACCCATAGGAAATCATGTTAAATGGACTGTAGTGTGTTTCTGCAAAACTGAAAACGCACTAAAAAATGCATAGGTGTGAACCAAGCCTACATATGTACACAAAAAAGCTTCCTGCCATCCTCTTCACAGCAAAAGTCAGATTGGGAGGGGTAAGGTCAGCACTCTTAAGCTGGCCATAAACAGTTCGAATCTCGGCGGGTCCCTGCTGAACTGGCTGATATTTGAACCATGTATGGGAAGTCTGTACCCAAATTGATTGATCGATCAACTTGGGTACAACTAGCCTGTTGGTTTTTTTATGAGAAAATCCTGTCTTGTTTTCCACTGTGTGTTCTTCTGGCCGCCCCCCGCTGGGAGAACACAATAGCTCCATGGGAGGAATCCCCTTATCAACACTAATTGCGTTGATGGGGGAATCGACCGATTTTCATTCCTGCATCCCATGGTTGCTTGAAAGAAAATCGCTCCATCTATGGCCGTCTTGAGTCATTTAGGGCTCTATTGTCTTGCACTATTATATCAGGCTAGTAGAAGAGCACAGGGATGAACTCTTTTGTTTGCTGCTGTTCTTTCATTATCCAATCAGCAGGCTGGGGTGGATCCTAAACCAAGCTTTATTGCTCTTCTGCAGAAAAAAAAATGAGGTCAGGGACCTGGATGTGTGGGGTTGCCTGCATCACAAGACTGGCTGAACAGAACTACAGTTCATATATGTATTTACATGGTGTATTTAGCTTCTTTTTCTTGAGCTCAGCTTTACCCATCATCGCTGTTTATCACCATGTAGTAATGATAATGTAACTTATCTGCATAGTTGAAAGATGTCTACCACAACTGGCTCATTTGTGTATTCAAAAACTACAACATTGCTTTTTTGATGTTTACTAATTGGTCATTCTTCACAGGGTATTAATGCACGTAAAACATTACATCAGTACATGGAAGAAGCCATCAAGGATAAAATCACAAGAAGAGACCCTGAGCTGTGTGAAGATGCTCTGGATTACCTGATAGACAGCGCTAAGGAGAATGGCAAGGAGCTGAATATGCAGGAGTTAAAGGTAACAGACCAAGGGCTGACAATAGTGTGCACGCCGGCAGTGATCTGACACATTGAATGTGCCCATAGGTCTACATACACTATTATATTTATTCATTTCCCTTTGGGATTAATAAAGTATTCTGAACTGAACTGAATATTCCACTCCCTTTGAGTGAGAAAAATGTTGTGTAGTAACATATAGTGACCAATCATAGAGCAGTAAACTAAACATGTCATAGTAGTGATATTTACAGTTCATTTACATTTTTGCATTCCTTCCCAATACAGACGAATACATCTTTTTAAGGCCAATGAGTACAAATATTGGATTACAAGATAAAGAGGGAATTGGCAGAGCTCTGGAGCTAAAGATGCTAAACACCTACTGAGCAAGCCTAGGGTTGGGGGTAATAAGGCACTCAGAAGACATTGTGTATGTACTGTAGGCACCTTGCAGTGGTTGCTGTATTTCACTTATTACCTTCATGTTTTCATTTTAAGCAAAGTAGTTAGGCAGGCCATACGTTATGTAATTTTCTTTCCTTTAACCATGGGTTGTAGAAAAGAAATTTGCTTGATTCGCTGAACCAGCCGAATTTCAATCTGTTTATAGCTGGCTTTACTTTTGTAACTAGGGTCTTTATCTGAATGCAGTGGGCCTGTAGGCAAGATTAACCCATCCCTCACAACTTTACGCATACTTGTCTTGGCTTTGCTAGGTTTTATAAATACCATTTATTATTTGGAATCAGTGGTGTCTAGAGATGAGCTTGGGTTTGGTCTGAACTCAGGAGGCAGCTGTCAGTGCCGGGCCAATCAGCTGGGGGTGGGAGATTTATTCCATGAAGGGGCAGGAATGCTTGTGACGTGTGGCTATATTAGGTTAATGATATCACATGCTTTCCTGCCCTTTTTATGTAAGTGGAGCTGTGAAGTAGGGAATGCCTCAGCAGCAATTGATTGGCCTGGCATTGATATCTTTCTTCCGGGTTCAGCCGAACATGAGTTTGGACCAAACCCAAGCTTATCTCTAGTGGACATTGGTGAGGGAATGCCTGGATTGTACATCCACTGGCAATGGTCTAAGTGTGAGGGAAGACCAGATGTATGTATGTATTACGTGCATACTTGATCAACATATTGTTGGCACTGCCCCCTTCCCCTTCAGAGGGCAGTTGAAGTGGTGGCATATGCAGATCTCCTTTGAGCTGTGGTTTCAAATGACTGGCGCTGCTGCTGTCCAAAGGACGTGTTGCTTTGAGGATCCTTTCCAGAATCAAATCTACATAGTGTGCAGTGAGTGCACCATGGGCTCCCTCCCTCTTGAGGCCCATGTGCACTACACATATACCAAGGGGTGAAATATTTAAATAAAACTAATATTTGCATGTTTACATGCTTTTTGTGGTATTGCATATTTCCATTAAGATGGCCTTAGGCTGCAGGGAACATTGGGTGGGGGGACATTCACATGTCCACTGTACATTGAAGTTGCTCATTTAACTTGATCAAGGTGTCACTGTCACATTGGACCATCATTGTAGAGTGGGGAACAAGGCCGTATAGTATTATGCAGATAGATTGCTCTCAGTATTTCACTACAATCACTCAGTTTCCAGTCATTATTTTATGTCACACGGTATTTGCGCAGCGGTCTTTCAAACGCATTTTTTTTTGGAAAAAATACACTTTTTTTTAAATTAAAGAAAACGGTAAAGTTAGTCCAATATTTTTTATATTGTGAAAGAGGATGTTACGCCTAGTAAATAGATACTAAACATGTTAAGTTTGAAAATTGCACACACTTGTGGAATGGCGACAAACGACGGTACTTAAAAATCTCCACAGGCGACGCTTTAAAAATGTTTAACGGTTACCAGGTTAGAGTTACAGAGGAGGTCTTTTGCTAGAATTATTGCTCACACTCTGACGATCGCGGTGATACCTCACATGTGTAATGTGAACATCTTTTCATATGCAGGCGCGACTTACATATGCGTTTTCTTTGCTGCGCGAGTCATGGGGACAGGGCGCTTTAAAAAAAAAAGTTTTTTATTTATTTTATTTTTTTAGCACTGTTCCTTTAAAAAAAAAATCTGATCACTTTTATTGCTGTCAGAAGGAATGTAAACATCCCTTGTGACAGTAATAGGTGGTGACAGGTACTCTTTATGGACTTTGCACTTAAAAGTATTCAGACCGCCAAAAACGGCGATTCTGAATACTGTCATTTTTTTTAAATCGGTGCCATTGGCCGCCGAGTAAACCTGAAGTGACGTCGCTTCTGAAATTTCACGAAGGAGACCCGGCTGGAGCCGATTCCGGCTTCTATCGGGACTCCTCGCAGCCAACGGACGTGCCGGATGGATGCTCCGTTCTCCTGGTGGGCCGGGAGGCCGGGGAAGAGCGGTGGAAGGCGGCGGGATGGGGGGGATGTCCCCTCTCGCTGCCTGGGATAATGGCTGAGTGGCTCCAGATCTGGATCGCCCATTATCACCACATAGCTGACTGCCCGCTCTAAAAACTGGTACGGGGTTATAGCCTGTAGCTGTACCACGATACATCCACTTCTCCCGACCACCGTATATTTACGGTGTTTTGCGTGAAGACACTTTATTATGCTACACCTTTTCTATTTGTTATGCTATATCTTTAACAATAACTTCTGCAATCAGTTATCCCTTTTTTTTTTTTTTTTTGTAGGCACCTCTAGGAAAACTCATTTATACAGCATCTAGACAATTAGAGGGCTTTTTTCATGTAGCCTATAGGCTGAACAAAAACAAATAATAGATTCCCCCATCTATGCTATACAGTGTAGATGGATGAATCTGCATTGGTGGTTATTGTATTATTACAGCCAGCAGCGGCAGCCAGGGCTGGTGCAAGGATTTTTGACACCCTAGGCGAAACCTCATTTTGCCGCCCCCTTTGGCTCCGCCCCTGACTCCACTCCCTTTATGCTGTCCATGTTGTATACGATGGAGGTGGCGGAGGTGGAGATTTTTGCAGCGCCTGTGCCTCTGGACTCAGCCTAAAGACAAATAATGGTGGCACCGGCTCACTTTCTCATGCCAGCTCTGGTCCGCAGGTATATGGACAGGCTACGGTAGTATGTGGACAGGCTGGGGTAGTATATGGATAGGCTGGGTAGGATATGGACAGGGTCTTGGCGCCCTGGGTGGCAGTGTGCCCTAGGCGGCCGCCTACTCCGCCTAGTGGCAGCTGTCAGAATACCCAAACAGCAGCTGCATTTGATTGGATGGAGCCACTGTTCAGTTGACGATTTTCCTTCTGGCTCCTTTGATCAGTCCAAGGAGTGGAGGAAATTCGCTCAGTTCATGGCCAGCTTTAGATGGCATGTCCTTTGATCATTGATAACAACCAACAAAAGCTCCCCAGCCCAAATGGGTCAGTACAAAGCATTTAGTAGAGAGCTTTCTTTGCTACACGTTCAAGGTACAGTACAATAAAATAGAATTATTGTTCCTGTTTGGTCATGCCTCCTCTTAGCTGAGCATGTGTGACCCATGAAGAAGTAGAAAACAATTCCCAGGACTTTATGCTCCACCTTGTATACTAAGCTGTCAGTATGATTATCTGGCAGTGGTTGGCACTGGTGAACCTTTTGACGGTGTCAGGCAATGGACTGAATATTAACTGCTCTCCCACTACGAGGGAATGGGGTAAGTCTTTGTAGGGATTTCATCAGCCACTCATCTAGAATCCACACAATCCTAAAATCAGTTAAGAGTTCAGCTGGCCATATAGCAGTTGAATTTTGTTTTTTTTTGTTTTTTTTGAAAAAGGTTTGCTTGATATTCTAATGGATTGTGGGTACAAATTGACGACCGTTTTAGAGAACATGATGAGAACATGTTTCTCAAACAAACAAAATTCTAACTGTGAATGCTCTTTTAGTTTGGGGGAAAAAAATCATACATATTGTGATGCACATTTTCTAGACGTAAATTAAGCCTGTTTAAAATGTCTGGATTTCCATTCAAGTACCAGGTATGGATGAAATTTTAAGGGCTTTTGAATGAAATTAGTTGACTCAATGATCAAAAATGCTCTGACGAACGATTTTCAGAATTTCCGTATGAACATTCAAAGAAAATTCTACCAGTGTGTGGTGTGTTTTCTCTGAGCAAATTAATGAGGTCATTAGAAATACATTACATGCTCATTCAGTGGGCAGCTCCTCCTTGGCAGCTCTCCTATGCAATTTATTATTTAAATATCACCTCAGCTCAGCCGTTCTGAAGAATTCAAGTACACCTTTCTTTTATTCACAAGTACCCTGCAGTACAATAAAATTAAAATATTAAATTAACCACAAAAGCAATAAAAATGACTTAATTATTAAGGCACTGAAAAAGCTGGCTTATATAATTATTTTTTTTATATAGATTTCAGAAAGGTCTTAAAAATTACAATTAAAGGCATTAGGGATGGAATTGTAATTGTATAGGAATGTTCTTTATTTTATTTAACCTTTTATCTCACTGAAGAAACTTGCATTTCAACAAATCCCCAGTTAAGTAGAGCTCTGTACCTTACACATTTACATGTCATGTGAAATATCCTGCTAAAGTATTTGGGAACATATAAGGTTCTTCTATTGTGAGCATTATTTGACCTTCTATGGTTCAGTCTGATCAAAAGTGATATTTTAGTTATGGATAGAGCCTGTTGGACTCACAAGGTAGAGTCCAAACCTGTGCCATTTATGTGTCTTGGAGCAACCATTCTCAAGTAGGGTTGCTCCAGAGGTTGCTAGGGGTTCCTTGAGCTGTGGCTGATTGACCTCTCATTTGATGGTGCAGAGCCAGCGGCATGAACCCAGTGATCTTTTTAGGTGTCTAAGTGTGAAATTCTTAACACAACTGTAAAGGGGCATGCTTCCTGCTGACCACCAATGTCAGGGGCATGCTTCCCACTGACCCCAGGTAAATTAGCTTTAGATGAGGCTCCCTGAAATCTGAAAATCATTTCAAGAGTCCCTCTGGGGTAAAAAGGTTGAGAAAGGTTGTCTTGAAAACAACAATAGTTAGATGTCTCATCCCATAATTCCTGGCTTTGTTCTGTCTATGTAGGAGTTTTGGTTCTTCCCGGCCACCTTTGTGTGCCTCATCATCTTCTGTCCACCTTTGGATTATTGTGTGTTAGGTGGCTGCAGAGAATACTATCCTACCTGTATGCTTGTGCTGAACTGACACATGTCCTCCAAAACAAGGCTTGAGCGATAGCTGGAAGGCCCCAGAAAATGGGATGCACCAAGCATAAACATGTACCATATACTAATCAATACATCCTAGCCATGATTGAACTGGAGGCACTAGTACAAACTATAAATAGCAGGGTTGTACTATCAGCATGCCAGTTCGGCATTGCCAGGCTGTCTAAGAATTATTAGATGCTGATTTGTGTGCCCGTGTAGATTGATCAGACAGTTTTATTATAACAACAACAGTGCACAAAAGTATATGCACATTCTGCACTGGAAAAACTAAAGCTGAACTCCAGAAATGATCTTTATTAAATACTTACATTGGTTCAGCCAGACACATTGTGTTTATGCATATCTCATACGTAATGCGCCACTGGGGAAGGTGAAAATCGCTAAAGTGATAGCCACGATTTTCTGGGTCCTGCTTGGGCTCTGTGCCAGATCTTTCCCCTTTTCACACAGAACACACAAGGTTGCTTTGAGATGAACAGAGTATGTGGTGCCACTCTAGGTGGGTCTGTTAAATCATCCCCTCCACCTTTGGACACATTGGGTACCAGCTCCGCTTTTCCAGCTGTATGCAGTAGTAACAAATAGGATCCAACAAGCTGCACTTCTGATAAATCATCCGCTTTATTGTCAGTGTAGAAAAGCCACAAAAACAGCAAAAAAGGACACTGTGAGAACAGGAAAAAAGGTTGACATGTTTTGTGTTATCTAGCACTTACTTATGACTGCGTTGCCCCCTGGAATACGTCCCTTTGGACGAAAAACTTAGGGTCGAGCTTAGCGGTGACATAATTATGCCTATCTGCACAGCCGGCGGGCATTCTTGATATGCTCTTGACTTTCTGCCTTTTGTGAGTACATACTGATTTTAAGAATAAACGTTGTAAAAAGGTACTTCACTATTGGCTTTTCCTTATTTCCTCCCTGGTGTGATTGGTGGTGTTTACCATCCATATGAGGTACATCCAGGTGGTTACTTGGGGAGTACTTCTGAAGAGAGAAAGGACCAGGCTACTGCTGACAATAGAGGACTGAATGTAGTGACCATCCATCCAATTGGGATTTGTTATTAAGTGTGCTGGCAAACCTTTTATGTTGGGGTCTGAGTTTCTGGTAAGCTGCTGCATGATCAAAAGGTGGCTGGTGCACATTTCGTGGTGTGAAGATAACCATAGTTTAATGTTGCCAAGCTGGATCCATATAAGTATGCAACACAGAGCATACCTGCAGTTCAGCTTTAGGGGTACTAAGCTGGCACACTTAGTCGATCAGGCTCACCAGGTTTAGTCACACATAATAAAATAAAATGGTTTGCCCTGAATGCTTTTAATTCCTAGCCCAGCTCTGTTGGTTACAGTATTTGTCTGCACTCTCCCTTGCTCACGCTGGAGAGGAAGTGAATAGCCTTAATGACTGTGGATTTATGTGAACATATGTGTAATAACATGTTTATCAATGATGTCTCTTGTCACACAGGAATCTGCTATTGAACTTATGTTCGCTGCCTTCTTCACGACTGCCAGTGCCAGTACCTCCCTCATCCTGCTCTTCCTCAAACATCCATCTGCTATACAGAAACTAAGACAGGAACTGGCATCCCATGGGTTAAACAAACAGTGCCAGTGTCTTCACTCTCCAGACAGCCCTAATAACAATACCATGGATGAGAACTGTGCAACCGCAGGGTGCCATGCCTCAACCCTGCCAGGCCCAGATGGCCAAGTGAAAGAACAGTGGGAAAAAAACAAGCTGGCGAAGGTGGAGAGGAATGAAAGTGAGCATACATGTTCTGTGACCAGGAGATGTCAAGACGGTGTGCATCGTCAGTACTTGTGCAATGGTGCATCATACGAGCAAGACACATCTCTATACCTTTCAAGTGCTGCCAGATTATCAGAAGGGTGTCAGGGATGGAAAAGTGATTGCACGTGTCAGCTAAACCTTAATCTGGAGAAAATAAAGGGACTCAACTACCTGGACTGTGTGGTGAAAGAAGTGCTGCGTGTGCTTCCTCCGGTGTCTGGAGGCTACAGAACTGCTCTGCAGACATTTGAATTGGATGTAAGTAGGGTTCTGCCCCTTGGTGGGTGGGTGGTTGGGTGGGCTCAGTGGGGGCTAAATTCATATATAGCCTGATACCATAGGTTTAGGTTTGATCAGTGTGCCTTAAAAATGTTACATAAGCAGTGTAAGTTTGGGCTGGTGCTCTATGAGACAAATACTTTATTATAGAAATATTGGGGTTGGTTTACTAAAACCGGAGAATGTGGTGCAGCTCTGCATAGAAACCAGATTTCAGTTTTTTTTTGTTAGCCTCTTCGCACCGACGCCTCCTGGCCCTTTAAGAGATTTAGGATGCCGGGAGGCGGGGATTATCATCATGTGACCACTGTGATTGGCTGTCACGGCAGTTACATGATTGGAACGCTCCTGTTCGCAAGCAGCAATCGGGAACTTTGGGCCGGGAGCGCGCAGGGCACACGCTCTTGGCACAACTCTATCTACCCCAATTTGTGCAAATATGCGGCCCCTTGGTGCCACGGTCCACACGCCAAGAGGCCACATATTTGGGGGTTTAAGCTCAAACAAGCTGAAGTTAGGATTTGATAGGCTGATATGCACAGCTGCTCCAGATTTTGCACTTTCCAGTTTTAGTAAACCAACCCCATAATGTTCAGTCAAGCATGTTTCATATGAGTTGATACCCTATGGGGCATGTCTTTTATGAGCTGATTATGAGATAAGGCTCCACAGATATATTATACCAATTTTCACAATATAATGCAAATAATGCAAAATGTGAGCTGAGCATCTATAGAGTATGTTTTGTCTGAGCTGCATATGAGCTGCAGCTCTATGGGGCAAGTCTTACATGAGCTATATATAACATGGAGCTCTATGGAGCAACTGTTGTATGAGTTCAATATGAGCCGGAGGTCTATGGAGCCTGTCTACATAGAGCATGTCTTATATGATCTGCATATAAGGTGAAGTTTTTTGAAGTATGTGTTGTATGGACTGAAAATGAGATTCAGCTATATACAATAAGTCTTATATGACCTAAATATGAGCTGGACCCTATGGATCATGTTTTGTATGACCCGAATATGAGCTGGAACTCTATAGAAAATGTGTTGTATGGCTGAATATGAGATGGCACTCTATGGAACATATCTTGTATGAGCTAGAGCTCTATGGGTCATATATTACATGAGCTGAAGTTCCGTGGACATGTTGTTTGTGATCTGAATATGAGATAGAGCTTTATGGAGCATATCTTGTATGACCTGATTATAAGTTGGAGCTCTGTTGATCTTGATTGTATGAGCTGAATATGAGTTGATTGCTCTGTGGAGCATATGTTGTATGAGCTGAAGCTCTATGAAACATATCTTATGAGCTAGAGATCTGTGGACATGTTGTTTATGATCTTAATATGACATGGAGCTTATCTTAGATGAGCTGATTATGAGTTGGAGCTCTATTAAGCTTTCCCTGTATGAGCTGGAACTCTATAGAAAATGTGTTGTATGGCTGCATATGAGATGGAGCTCTATAGGTCATATATTACATGAGCTGAAGTTCTGTGGACAAGTTGTTTGTGATCTGAATATGAGCTAGAGCTTTATGGAGCATATCTTGTATGAGCTAAATATGAGTTGGAGCTCGGTTGAGCTTTACCTTGTATGAGCTGAATATGAGCTGATATGTTGTCTGAGCTAAATCCCTTTGAAACATATCTGAGCTAGAGATCTGTGGACATGTCTTTTATGATCCTAATATGAGATGGAGCTTGATGGAGCTTATCTTGGATGAGCTGAATATGAGTCAGAGCTTTATTAAGCTTTCCCTGTATGAGCTGAATTTGAGCAGATGCTCAAATATGTGGAGCATATGTTGTATGAGCTGGAGCTCTATGGATTGTATGTTATATGAGCTGGAGATCTGAGGTCATATTGTTTAAGATTCAATATAAGATGGAGCATATCTTTTATGAGCTGACTATAGCCCGTACACATGGGACGATGATCGCATACAACAGGTCGTACTAACGACCGTTGTATGCGATATCGATCGTTCGTATGCGCGATTTGAACAGTCGAACATACGACGGTCGTACAAGGGAGTTGTATGAGCAGACTAGAAAACCTGGTCGTACCAACAAGCTCTCATACGACCGTTGTATCGTGTGTACAGAGCAGTTGGTACAACAAAGTTGTATTGTGCAAAACACGCATGCTCTGAAGTCAGGAATGGCTGAATGCTAATTACATGCACCTGAACGTTCTTTCTGTGCTCGTACGATCGTGTAGTGCAGTCAGTATGCTACATACAACAGCCAACATACGATTTGACACGATCGTACGTGCGATCGTCGAACCGTGTGTACGAGGCTTAAGAGTTGGAACTCTGTTGAGCATGTCTTGTATGAGCTGAATAAGAGCTCATGATATATGGAGCATGTCTTGTATGTAGTATGCTTATATGTGTTGATGATCAGTGATGGACATCTATGAAGAATCTTATATAGGTTTTTAATCTGCATGAGGCAGGAGTTATATGAGCAGGAGCTCTCTGACCTAAATATTGATCTGGGGCAATTCTCTATGGACCATATAATTCATGAGCTGAATGTGACCCAATATTCTTTTAAGTAAGTTAGCTTGTGTAAAATATGAGTATGAAATAGAAACACTGGAGCATATCTAAAGCCTCGTGCACACGGTTCGACGGTCGTACGACCGAACGGACCAAATGGTATGTTGGCTGTTGTATCTAGCATACTGACATGCACTACACGATCGTACGACCAAGCTGAACGTAGTGTCGGGTTATGAACGTATAAAGAGAAAGTTCAGGTGCATGTAATTAGTGTCCGGCCATCCCTGACTTCTGAGCATGCGTGTTTTGCACAATACAACTTGTTGGACCAACTTCTCTGTACACACGATACAACAGTCGTACGACCGCTTGTTGGTACTACCGAGTTTTCTAGTCTGCTCATACAACTTCTGTTGTACGACCGTCGTACATCGGCTGTTCTAATCGCGTGTACTAACGATTGATTTTGCATACAACGGTCGTTCGTACGACCTGTTTTATACGACCGTCGAATTGTGTGTACGAGGCATTCGTTATCTGAGTATAGCTTGTCACTCGGGGTATAAATTTGTCTACATAAGTGTGATCTTGTGTTCTTTGTGAGTGAGGTTACATTCACACTTGAGCATCAGCATCTTTTTTTGTGCATTTGCACATACATTTTGATGTGTTTTCAAGCATGAGCCTTTTTTTAGTTTTAGCCAATAGAAAGTTAGTTACTAGGAGGAGGAGGCACTCCAATTCAAGTCTATTGGGGCTAAAAACATGCAATCGTGCCCCAAAGAAGCTCCTGTGCTGTAGATTTGAGCGCTCACTCAGATGTGAATGGGCACAATGGAATAACATGGAAATCTGGTCTTGAGCTTTAAGGCTGCATTCACACAGGGCTTGGCGCAACTTTGCTAGGCAATTGCAGCACGACTTTCAACGCGACTTCGGCGCGACTTACAACACTACTTATGCCAGGCGACTTTGCCTGTGGCCAATCAGAGAAGGGAGGGAGGGGCTTGCCCCAAACATAAATTCTATTCTTTTCACTGTAAAGTCGCTTGCATTAACATGGGGATCCGACTTGGAGGCGACTTCCATTCATTTCTATGGGGACAAGTCGGATAGAATTTGCCTTGAGTCGTGCAGGAACTTTTTTCTGAAGTCGGAGCGACTTAGTAGCGTACATTAAGACGGCTCCCATTCATTTCAATGGGATTTCAGATGTCAAGGGACTTCGGGCGACTTGAGGCGGCTCAAGTCGGAGCGCAAGTCGCCCCTGTGTGAATGGGGCCTAAAGCACTTCTTGCAATTTGCTTTAAATCTCTCAGGTGTGAATGGGGTCTGAAATGAAGTTGTGTAATAGTAACATCTGCATGTATGAGAGCAAGACTATTAATAGTAAGGTCTAGCAAGCAATGATCTCAATGTACCAGTTATTGATCCTATCTAATTAGCAGCATACTTACCTCATCCACTTCTAATAGCCTCCACTCAATAACTTTCAGCAGAATATGAAACAACTAACCACCTATTTGCATTGTAAAAGTGGGTTTCTTGTCTTTTGCTTCCAAGGATTAAACACAGTTCAGCAAAGACATAGGTTAGGACTCCAGATGTAATAATCCGTCAGGAGGTCTTCTTCACATTTCAAGGAATTCCTTGCAGTGTACAAGGCTGTTCCTTGATCGCCCCCTTTTGGCAGAAAGGAGAATGTATTTCAAATTAAAGGGCCTTGCAGGAATTTGGCACTTTAAGTAGCCAACCATCAATGATTTGAAGCAATCAGTGTATTGCTGTTTAGAAAGAAAAAAGCCTCAGTTGGAACGTAACAGTAACAAAATGAAATAACTCCTTTCTAAAAAATTATATTTTTGTTTTGTTTTTCTTTTTTTCATTTTACATATCATTCTGTATTTATTTTGCATTATTTTATTGCTTTTACCATATATTATTTTATATTACTATAGTTTGTCTAATGTTTTTGTTTTATACTACATAGATTTTTATTGTTGTGTTATATTTTTGCTTGTATTTTATTGTATTATATCAGATTTTTGTTATAATAGTATGATTTTGTTTTTACACACTTTTTATTGTTTTTTTAGTTATTTATATTTTTGCCTTACTTTTCTCCCACACAGGGCTGTCAGATCCCTAAAGGCTGGAGTGTTATGTATAGTATTCGAGACACCCATGAAACTGCTGCAATTTATCAAAATGCTGAAGCCTTCGACCCTGATCATTTCAGTGCAGAAAAGGAGGAAAGCAAAGCCAGCAGATTTAACTACATCCCCTTTGGCGGTGGAGTCCGAAGTTGCATTGGCAAAGAATTGGCACAAATCATACTGAAGATTCTTGCCATTGAGCTGGTAGGCACTGCCCAGTGGGAGCTGGCCACCCCAAATTTCCCAAAAATGCAGACTGTTCCTATAGTGCACCCCGTAGATGGACTTCAGCTCTTCTTCCGATTTTTACGCTCCAGTGACAATAACACAGCATCAGAAAGTTTATGATCACTTCACCTTACCAACGTCCAGGAATGCTTCTAACACTTAAATTATTTTATTGGAGATTCCCAACAGGGTGTCTGTACTATCTGTAATGTAGCTAAAGAGAGATTATATTATTTATAATGTAATATTTATATGTCAGCTAGCTATTAAAAAAAGATATGGGTAATGACGAGCTATATATAAAAAAAAAAAAAAAAACTTTGTGTATTTTCTTTTCCATTATAAGGAAATAGCCCCATAATAAACCATTCAACTTTTTATGAATCTTTCTTGAAATAACTAAACATATGAAGTATGTGAATTTAACCCTAAAGTATGCAGGAAAAAAAAACAACATCTATGCAGTACATGCTGATTTCTATTTAACTGCTTGCCCACAGCTTAACGCATACGTGTAGCAGCAGGGCAGGTGGTCCTTAACGCCCACGTCCTGCACAGGGGAGGGCTGGCAGCCTTAGGCCTGGGGGGCAAGTCCAGTCAAGTAGCCCATTGAACTAATTATAACGGATATTGGTGTTGTGAAGCAAGACAAATATGATACAATGTGGTAACATAATTTAATGTTAATAGCAACAAAGGAGGATTAACAAAAATAATGCATCAATGCAGCCTCACCACCCACCAATGCAGCCTCACCACCCACCAATGCAGCCTCACCAGTGCCCATAAATGCAGCCTCACCAGTGCTCCCCCCCCCCCTTTACCTGCAGTTAGTTGGTGGCTGCGCCCCTGGCCCCTACTTCCTTCCTTCCACAAGAAGAAAAAAGTGTGAGCGGCCGTTGGACATCTTGAATGTAAGTTAGGGTGGCCTGGGGGGCAATTGCCACCCTGCCCCCTGGCCCAGCCGTCCCCTGGTCCTGCATATACGTGTTCCTGGTGCACCAATGTTGTGTGCTGTGTGTGCGCTCACTGAGCACTCCCAGCACACTGACTGAGAACTACAGAACACCTCACCTGTATGTTATTGAGATGAAGAGAGCGAGAGCGTGCATCTGTAGTCCAGCAAAATAGAACTGGGAAGGTCTGACCACACTGCTTGAACTTTCAATGCAGAAGAGGCAGCTCAAACAGGAAGTTAGGAGCACACTGGGTTCCTGGAAGATCAAC
>BLSH010433794.1:185382-223101 GCA_018402905.1 Glandirana rugosa | reverse complement strand
ACCACCCACCAATGCAGCCTCACCAGTGCCCATAAATGCAGCCTCACCAGTGCTCCCCCCCTTTACCTGCAGTTAGTTGGTGGCTGCGCCCCTGGCCCCTACTTCCTTCCTTCCACAAGAAGAAAAAAGTGTGAGCGGCCGTTGGACATCTTGAATGTAAGTTAGGGTGGCCTGGGGGGCAATTGCCACCCTGCCCCCTGGCCCAGCCGTCCCCTGGTCCTGCATATACGTGTTCCTGGTGCACCAATGTTGTGTGCTGTGTGTGCGCTCACTGAGCACTCCCAGCACACTGACTGAGAACTACAGAACACCTCACCTGTATGTTATTGAGATGAAGAGAGCGAGAGCGTGCATCTGTAGTCCAGCAAAATAGAACTGGGAAGGTCTGACCACACTGCTTGAACTTTCAATGCAGAAGAGGCAGCTCAAACAGGAAGTTAGGAGCACACTGGGTTCCTGGAAGATCAACAGGTATTTGTGTACTTGCAGAAGGGATAAACCATGGTTAGATGTGCATTATAGATTTGTACTGATAGATTTTTCTTAAAATGTGGCCCAAACATATACTGAGCAGGAAAAAAAAACTCACTGCAGTGGGGCTGTGACCGCACTGCAAGGGTTAACTGCTTGTTTATTCTAGTGGAGAGTAAAAGGACTTTTACTTAGCTGATCCTCCAATCCCCTGGCAGACGTCGCTCCCCCACAATCCAGCAGAGGACTGTCCTCTGGGCTCCTCAAGTCCACAGCAAGGCTATAGACCCTGCTCTGGTTTTGATAACATCAAGACCACCCTTTCTCAACCTTTTCAACGCCGAGGAACCCTTAAAATAATTCTCTGGTCTTGGGGAACCCCTGCTAAAAATTAAAAATCTACAACTCATGATACATTCGTGCGATGGTCAATGGGAAGAATGCTCCTTACACTTGTGGTCATTGAGAAGAATTACCCCCTTACAGATAGCTAAAAAGATCGATGATATCATTGGGAATTTATCTGAGAGGTAGAAATTGACCATTAAAAACCCTGATGGAGCCTCTAAACCACTACAGTGCAGGGGTGCAGAAAATGTGGGGACTAGAGTTGTCACATCATCCCTTTAATCCAGGACGCATAAGAATTACACAGGTTCTGAGGCTAATTTAATGCAAATAAGGCACCAAGTGAGTCTAATTACCACCTTAATCAGCCACAGAACCTGTCTAATTAATGTGTGTCCTGGATTAAAGGGATGGTGTGGCAACCCTAGTGGGGACCAGTCTAGTTGCGGGGAGGAGGAGAGGTTTGGTTAAGTTTATGTCCTTTATTGTTCCCTAGACGAGGGGTGTCAAACTCAATTTCATTGCGGGTCGCATGAGCATTATGGTTGCTTCCAAAGGGCCAGTTGTATCCATAAGACTAAATTTATCCAGGGCTTTTTTCCTCAGAGAATAGGTGCAGGAACTCAACCAGCCACCACCAGGACCACATCAAATCATGGGTGTGGTCAAATTGCACAGTGGGAGGACCTTAAAGGGGCAATAAATACTAGAAGTGCAGTGTTCAGAAATGCACTATGCAGAGTTCAGGGGTGCGTTGTATACAGAGTGCAGGGTTTAGGGATGTGCTATGCACAATGAGCAGTGTTCAGATCAATTTCACAGGGGCTTTCTCAGCTCTCTTCCTCCTCATTGTCTCAAATACAGCCAACAGCAGATACCATTGCACACAGCACCACCCAATACAAAGAACAAGCTTCTCTTCAACTTTTCACTCCAAATGTGCATGGTATGCTACAATATCATCAGGGGGCAGGGCTGGAAATCGGGAAGAAGTTCCAGTAAATATGGCTCCACCAATAATGTGGACGTAAGAAGATCGAGAAACCTTTTCAACAGAAAAAAGGGGATCTCTAAAGTTATATTACCAAAGTATTGGGACGCCTGCCTTTACACACACATGCACTTTAATGGCATCCCAGTCTAATACACTGTACAAAAAATTTGGACAATTCGTTCATTATTTGGCTTGTTAATGGACACAAATCAGTAATCAGTTGTGACGTTTTTGACTGGGATGCCATTAAAGTTCATGTGCATGTAAGTGTACTTAAAAGTATTATTAAAAGTATTATAAAGTGCCTTTTATTCTGTTTTATTGTATGTCATTTTAACATTCTTTAGGCACTATTTAGTACACCTGAAAGAGTCACTCCACCCAAAACGTATCTTTCAAGTTACATTACAGCTTGATAAATCACGGCTTATTGATTTAAGGGAGTCATATAACCCCAGTCGGTTTTATTTTTGCCATCTGCGTCCCATTGGGGAGATTTACCTTCACTTCCTGTCCCATAGCCAAACAGGAAGTGAGAATATATCCCTGAAAATTAAGGGAATCCATTAGGACCCCCCCAGGTCACCAGAACTAGTGTCCCCGTTGGAAAATTCCCTTTTATTACTTTTCTGGGGACAACCCAAAATTTGGGATTTTCTTTTACTTTCACTTATGATGATAATGTTAGACTTGACAAATTAGAGGGGATAAATCTCCCTATCGGTGATACAGACAGCAATAAAAACCTGACATTATCCAAAACTAAAAAAAAGAAAAAGAGGTTTTGCCTTTAGTTAAACTTTAATTTCACAAGATAAATTTATTAGGGGACAAAATGTTCCTGATAACAGAGGACTTGCTATCTGGTAATCATACTGTTGGACATGATGGACAATAAGCTTCTTCTTAAAGTGGTTGTCCATTCGTGACAACCACTTTAACCTACAGGTAAGCCTATAATAAGGCTTACCTGTGGGTGCCCTGCATATCTCCCAAACCTGCATGGTTTAGGAGATATGCAGTGTACTAGTTGTGCTGATGTCATTTCGGCACATGCGCAGTGAAGAAACGGCCTCCGTGCCGTTTCTTCACTGGGATCGCGCCATGACTAGCGGCTCCCGCGCGGGAGTGACGTCACGCGACTCCGGCCAGTCACAGAGCCAGAGTCGCGGCCCCTTAAGGAAGAGGGCTGAAGATGGATGCTGCCTGCTGTGGGGACAACGCTGGACGTCACAGGCTTCATTTGCAGGTAAGTGACACATAGTAGCCCATTATGTTTCTACTTTGCAGGGGAATATATAGAGGAAGTAAACCCCATCAGGGATTACTTCCTCTTTAAGACTCAGTTTGTCGTATTTACTTCTCGGATTGAATGAGAGAAAATGAGTCACCCATCCACACTAAACTGCAAGAATGGAGGAATCTCCACTGCCAGCTATTGCTCCTGAACAGTGACTGCGTATGATAGGATATGATATGCAGTCATTGCTCAGCCCATTATTTTCCAACCAGCTCTGTCAACTCAGAACCACCCATGCCTCACTTTTCAGCCAGTTCAGTAGGAATCAACTATAATTTGAGCCGTGGCTCACCCTCTCCTGAAGTGGCTGTTAAGACCCCAATGGGTTTGATTCACTAAAAGAATAGATACTTTTCACCATTCAATCTGTCCTAGTAGAAATCTTTTTTTTTTTTTCTTTTTTTTTTTAATTTTCCTTGCACAGTTGGGTCTTTATAGTGGACACAAGATAACCTTGTTATTACCATAGAAATTGCAAAGTGGAAAGTCTCTGCTTTTTTAATAAAACAACCCCCACAATATAATTTTAAATACACCTTCTAGCTGTTATGTATTTATATATATCACAGTGATGAATACTATATTAATAAAATAATAAACGCTATAATGGTGGAAATAGCAGTAGAAAGGTTTTGGCACCTCTTTGTAATATTCCAAATGACTGAATTGTGAATAAATCTGGGAAAGATAGGCCTTCAAGTATTATTACTGACTTGTGGAGGTATTTGGCAGCTCCCCCTCTAGGTGGGGTCAACTTGTCTCACATGTGACATAATCGCTTTAAAGTAATTGCTGTGCAAATCCACAGCAAACTGTAAAATGTAAGGATGGACTTGATGTGTTTGCTCATTGCCTGGAAGACAGATAAGCAAATGGGACAAAATGATAGAGACCCCCTGCACAGGAGACTAGGATATCCCAGAGAGCCTGCACAGGGATAATTGAAGGCATGTGGGCATTTATCTGCCCTCACCTATAGGAAACACTGGTTTTAAAGGTCGAATCCATCCACATATGAAAATTAGCAGGTCATCAGTTCATATGCATTGCACCTGTGTCTTTGTTCAATTTTCAGATCTCACCTGGGTTGATTTGCCAGCAGTAGAGATCCATGAATATAAGCCTATCCATTAGATCCAGACAGCCATTTCTTTTTACATTTAAAAAAATATTTTTTAATTCTAAATTGTGGGATAAGATCTAGTTTTAAATAAAGGTGCCTCCTGACACTAATTATCAGTGCTATCAGTACTTTGTCTGCACTGTGTTCATCTAAATGTTTAGCAGCTACAAGTCTAAGCATGCCATGCCATGCCATGCCATTAGGAGACTGACATTATGTTGGGACTTGTATTACAATAAAAGCAGAAAAATCGGAAGTTGCCTTCAAGTTGTCATGGAATTTTAAATCCCAGAGTGACCAGTGCATTTCAGACTTCCATGCCCATTACAAAGTGACAGGTTGCAGGGCGCTGTTTTGGGTTTGTTAAAGTTTTACAAGTCCTAGCACACATTTTCAGTAATAGTCTTCTAAATTGTGCTTCCACGTTTAATAGAAAGCATTAGGTTCAGACTCACACTAAGGCCCCTTTCACCCTTCTGTGACTTGGGACTGTAAAGTCGCATGACAAGTCGTACCCCATGATTGCCAATGAGTACCATTCATATCTACTTCAAGTCGCACCGACTTCAAAGTAGTCCCTGTACTTAGGGTTGCCACCTTATCCCTTTAAACCCGAACACATATCAATTACACAGGTTCTGTGGCTGATTAATGTGGTAATTAACCACTTCCCGACCGCCTGCCGTGTTTTCACGGCGGCAGTCGGGCTGCTGTGCGCGAATCGCTGTAAAAACACGGCGATCTGCGAACGCCCGCTAGGGGGCGTGCGCGCCCGCCACACTCCTCAGGAGTAGCATTGCCACCTCATCCCTTTAAACCTGAACACATATGAATTACACAGGTTCTGTGGCTAATTTAATGCCGAAAGGAACCAAGTGAGTTTAATTACCACCTTAATCAGCCTCAGAACCTGAGTGGTTAATATGTGTTCGGTTTTAAGAGGATGTATCTTTGTAGACAAGGGGTTAATGCAATTGGCATGGTCTAATACGGCCTTTCTCAACTAGGGTTCCTCCAGAGGTTCCTTGAGCAATGATGACTTGATCTTCCACCTACGCTGACCACCAACACAAGGGTGTAATTTTTCCATTGACCATTGTAAGGCGTTACATCTACGCAAACCTCTAATGATAGGGAACATTTTGCCATATACAAATTGTGGGTGTTGTAAAAAAGGATCTGCCCTGGGTGTCAAATACTTCTGTTATGTCATATTCCGTACTATTTATATAGTACGTTCTGCAATTTCCTGATCAAGCTAATATGAGCTGTATATGTAATTATTTATATCAGTGTTCCCTGAGACCTGAAAGTTATTACAAGGGTTCCATAGAGCTAATGGGGTTGAGAAATCCTGGTCTAATAGAAGGCATATAAGCATGTCCTGCAGCAATGTTATCCAATGTTTTTGCTGAGATAAATGTGATTACAATGTATACTTTGTACGCAGAAAATATTAATACATTGTGGAACATGAACTTGATATAAATATTTTAATTTAGAAGGTTATCTCCTTTTGGGCATTCATATTTAATATTAATAATCCATACAAGTGCGGGATAGCAGATCTCGCCGTTCCTTAGGACTTTGCGGTACAGCAGTAGACAATTTGACTTGAAGGTCTGTAGTCGTTAGCCCCTTCCCCCGGGGGGAGAAGTTTTAATCCCCATCCATTTGAAAGGAACGGCTTCACCCCGGGAAACGGCCTCACAGTGCATTGAAAAGGGGATTTAGAAATTGCTGTTTGAAACGATGTACTATAATCCTAATTACTTTACATCTAATTACCCATTCACATAAGCCAGCGAAACAAAAGCACAAAACAGTAACCAAGGTGCAAAGGGCAAACTGAAATCCAATCCAAAATGTTGCCTGTGTATTATACATGATTAGAACAAGCAGCATGTACAGCTTTCTCCCTGGAACTTCTACAATGATATTATGGGATGTCACCAGAACATTGGCCAAAAGTAATTACTTTACTGTTACTGGAGCTTCATCATGATGGTGACCATTGTTCTGTGCTCTTCCTGATGGCTTATATTGTTATTTAGCTAAATTCTGTAATGAAGCTTTAAGCTGGGTTCACACCTAAATCGGATGCGGCTCACAGCAGGGGTCCGGTGCGTCCCTATTCTACATTTCAGGGACAAACCAGGCCTGAAATTTTGCCTGAATTCAGACCTGAAATGGAGCCAAAGACACACAGGACTCCTGTGCAATCCGCTCCGGAGATGTGGGAATCGGCTCCACTGAGAGCCAGGCACACTCTGCTGTCATGCGAATTGGATGCGGAGAAAACCCACATCCAATTCGCATAAGTGTGAACTAGGGTTGCCACCTCATCCCTTTAAACCCAAACACCATATGAACTACTCAGGTTTGGAGGTTAATTAAATGCAGGAAAGGCACCGAATGAGTTTAATTACCACCTTAATCAGCCACAGAACCTGTGTAATTAATGTGTTCGGTTTTAAGGCTGGGTTCACACCTATGCGAATTGGATGCGGCTTAAACCGCATCCAATTCGCAGGACACTTGAAAACACATTGTTTTCAAGGTGTCCAGTTCACATATGTGCGGTGCATTCGCACTCCGCATTGCACAAAAACCGCACACGTTTTTTGTGCAATGCGGTGCGAATTCCCAGCCCGTTGAGTCCAGTGGGAGCGCATCTAACACGGAGATGCACTCCGCACTGAACGGGGATATTTCCCCTGCTCGTGGCTCCTCCCCCATCTCTCCCCCCGCAGCTGCTGCGCTGTGGGAACGGACAGGAGCCGCCGAACGGCGGCTCCGCCCCTTCCCATCAGCAGAGAGGCTGGAATTCGCACCGCAATGGTGTGAATCCAGCCTAAAGGGATGAGGTGGCAACCCTAGTGTGAACCCAGCCTGAAAGCCCAGGTCAGGGCTAGAGTTGCCACCTCATCCCTTTAAAACTGAACACATATGAATTACACAGGTTCTGAGGCTAATTTAATGGCAATAAGGCACCAAGTGAGTTTGATTAGGGATGAGGTGGCAACCCTAGTCAGGGCACAGGAATGAAAAAAACATTTGCCCCCCCACACACACAATATTGCAAGGGTTAAATGCCTATTAAGTCTCTAGGTAAAGGAATAAGGTGTAATACTTACCTTATTCCTTGTTCCGGCAGGCCTCCTCCATTGCTGTGACTGATCCCCTAAAGCACACACTGGCCGAATATCATCCAGTATCGGCTGGTTCAACAGAAACCGGACAACATTTGGCCAGTGTGTACAGCAGCCTGTCCAGCTTCTGTTGAACAGGCATGCTGGAATACCAGCAGCCGACTGGCATCCGATCAGTGCTGACAGCCAATGTCTGCGAGCACTGACTGGCAGGGGCAGTCCATGCATTGCGCCGCCCCCTTACACTGTCGCTGCCCACCTATCCCTGCGCCCGACCCATTTCAGGACGCCGGGCGCATGAATTAGCATTGCGGGGATAAGCGGGGGGGAGTGTGTACTTTGAACCACCTGATTAGAGCCAGAGACTCTACTGGCTTCAAATTAGGGTGGGATCGGGGTGCAGAACATTGTGTCCCGATCCCACCCAGGTTGTTGCAACAGCGAATGAATATTCGCTGTTGCAACATTGATCTTCCTCCTGGCCAATTGGGAAGCGGGTCTGATTCCCATCACCCGATTGGCTGACAGTACAGGTGATCCTATTGGACGCCTTGCAAGGAGGAGAGAAGAGACGCACGGCATCTCTATGAGAGGAAGCAGAGCCACTCCCGGGACACTTCTTGCCGCTGCCTGACCCACCACTAAGATGTGGTAAATGCCGGGCAGACAGCGGACGGGGTGTGTGTGTGCTGGATGAGCAGGGTGGCTGTGCGCCCATGCTCCGTGCCGCCACTGCTGACTGATGTGCTCTGGTGGGGTGGGGTGGGGGGGGGGAGTATCCCTGTTAGGACACAATAGCTCAGCAAGAAAATACTGTACTAACATTGCATAGTTAGTACTGAGAGCTCCTCATTTTTTTTCCTTCAGCCTGCTGGGATGAAAAAAAAACTGCCTGTGTGTACCAGGTAAAAGGCTCGCCGGTCTGTGGTCACACCTTTTCCTCCTTACATATAATGCAGGACTAAAGCTGGATACACACTATACAATTTTCTTTAGATGTTTTCCTTTAGATTTACTAAAACCATATAATATGAGGTGAAACCTTAAGGCCTCATACACATGGGTGTCTGAGAAAAAATAAGCAAAACGCCGAGTCCAACGTTTTGGAAAAATCAGCGTTTTTTCGGCGTTTTGCATCGGCGTTAGTAAGCGTAGGCGTCAATAGGCGTTTTTAAAAAAAAAAAATCAGTCCTCTGCTATTTTTCAACCTAAAAACGCTGGCGTCAAAAAACGCTGGTTAACGCCGGTACGGCGTTAGTGAGCATTTTGCCGATTAGCATCAAAAGTTGCCAAAACGCTACAGCCTCAGAACGCACTGGTGCAGCGTTTTAGAAACAGCTCACTAACGCCGACGCCCTCTACTGCTCAAAAACGCCTGTGTTTTTAGAGGGCCATTGAATAACATGGAGAGCTGCAAAAAATGCCCAAAAACACCGGCGTCAAAAAACGCCCGTGTGTATGAGGCCTAAGAGTTTCAATTTGTATTCAATCAGGCAGACCCTTACACTACATAGTTGAAGGTAAATCTAAAAGAAATTGAACAAAAAAATTCTATAGTGTGTATCCAGCTTTAGACCCCTTTCACACTGAGGCGCTTTACAGGCGTTATTTAGCGAAAATAGTGCCTCTTAATTAAACTCAGTGTGTCCTTTCACACTGGGGCGGCACACTTGCAATAGAGGAAATAAAATCCTGCAAGCAGCATCTTTGGGGCGGTGCAGGAGCGATGTATACACTGCTCCTCCGCCGCCCCTGCCCATTGAAATGAATGGGCAGCGATTCCGAAGTGGCTGTACACCGCTCCGGAAACGCCGGCGCGCAGGCACCTTTAACCTCTTTTTAAGCGCCAAAGCGCTGCTATAACAACGGTAAAGCATCGCTAACGCCCAGGCGGCCCTATTGTGAAAGGGCTCTTCTAGTCCTACTAATTTTTTTTTTTTTGTCTGTGTTGCTGTTAAAGATTTGCCCTGACCTCCTGTCTAGTACAACTGTTGTCAGGTGTGAAGGTAGGATGGGAAATCTCTGTAATAGTAAGCACTTGCCATGGGTTCTAACCCCACTCTAGCCAAACTTAAAGTTGTCAACTCTTGACAACCACTTTAAACTAAAGGTAAGCCTGTAATCAGGCTTACCTGTAGCTTCCCTGAATATCTCCTAAACCTGTACAGTTTAGGAGATATATACACTATACTGGCATGTGCCAACGTCATTCGGCAAATGCGCAGTGAAGAAACGCCCTCCGTTCCATTTCTTCACTGACAGCGTGCTGCGATTAACGGCTGTCAAGTGACTACAGCCACAGCGCTGGAGTTCGCGGCCCCGGAAGGAAGAGGGGAGAAGATGGACGCTCCCTGCTGTGGGGACAGTGCGGGCCGCGATGGCAGGTAAGTGGCACATAATAGGCTAATATGCGGTGCATACTAGCCTATTAAACTTCTACATTGCAGGTGAATAAGAGGAAGCAGGGTTTACTTCCTCTTTATGAAAGTTTTAATAGCATGTGCACTAATGTTTTTTGGAATACATTTTTTTCTGAATATTTCTTAGAACTCTGTAACACATTTTTAAAAATTTCCTAATCTACAATAATCTGTTTGAAAGAAGTAGATATGTGCGGTTTGTTTCGTTCCGAATCAATATTCTGACACATTTTTTCGTTATTCAGAGATTCCGATATATCCGAATTACAATACAAACAAATTTTACCGAATGCTCCAAATAACTAAACTAAAACTCCAGACGAATTCTAACTATACACATAATGCTGAAATTAAAGACTGTGTGTGATTAGAGTACCATTTTGAAATGATGCTGTTTTGTTAACCTCCCTTGCCGTATGATTATATCAGATTTTTGCGTCTCAAATCGGTACATTTTTTCGCATAGAAATTAGGCGTTTTATAGGCCTTTAATTCTTAGGAATAACTCACTTAAGACACGAGTTTAGTAGACATCCCGGGTATGATAAAGTTTGAAATAACGAAATCATAAATTATAATATATATGAAAAAATATATATATAATATAATAAATAATAATAATACAATGTATTCAATAATGTAATCAAGTCAAAAACACTGAAATTTGCTCAGTTGCAGAATTGTCGCTGTCGTCACTTTCAGTGTCTGATGATAAATTTCCCCAAAAATCAGTATCACTCAATTCTACAATTGATTCTTATTTACTATCTGTGTTTTTTAGCTGATCAGAAACCACTTTTGACACAAAGGGACGCTCTTACAGATCACAGTGTACTGTATGTTCACTGTGTGTTTCACTTTTTGAATTTCCCGTCAGGCTCCGCCCCGCTCGCAGGGAATGGAGCCCAGTATCACACAGGCATCGGGCGGAGGACACAGCCCGCTGACACAGCGGGGGGACATCGCTGGATCCAGGGGACAATGTAAGTAACCCAGCCTTGGATCCAGCGATGCAATCCCGAGTGTGGCTCAGGGTTACCGATATTTGCAGTGTAAACTCACCCCGAGCCACACTCGGGAATACCGTCAAGGAGGTTAAGCCAAAGGTTATGCAAAGAGTCATTGTAATCATTTGATGAAGATTTTTCTTTTGTTTTCACTTTGCCACATCTGAATCGAAAAAAAAAAAAAACAATCTAAAGTTTTAGATTCGACCAATTCAAAATGTATCGATTCGAACGTTTTGAATAGTAAAAAAAGCGATGCTTTCTAAGAAAACTCAAAAAAGACATAAAACAAAATCCGAATACAAATTGAATGAATCGACCAAATTTAACAAAACTAAATAACTAGATTGACGAAACAAAACTAATTTTTTCGTCATGCACACGTCTAGAAAGAAGCATGGTTCAGCCTGGGTTCACACTGGTGCGATGCGGGAACCAGCGTGATTCCAGCGCCAGTCCCCGCATCACATTTCTCCCGCAGGCAGTTCACACTGCTTTCTGCAAACCGCTGTGGTTGTCAATACAATGTTAAAGTGGCGTTCCACCCATGTAAAAGTCAGCAGCTACAAAAAAAGTGTAGCTGCTGACTTTTAACAATCGGCCACTCACCTGTCCCAGGCTCCAGCGATGCAGTCGCCCGAGGGCTCGCTCTTCGCCCCTTTCCCTCGACAGCACCGGCATCATAACTGTGGGCACCCGGCTTTGGCTTCAAAGCCAGGCGCGAGTCGTGCTGCACCTTGCGACTGGCCGGCGTATCTTCTGGGACCTGTGACGTGTCCAAGAAGATCGCCGAGAGGGAGATGGGAAGGTGGACTTCCTTCCCTGAGCTGCGGCGTCATGGGAGGAAGTGGACCTGGGGCCCTGTGAAAACAGGGTCCCTGGTCACCCCCCCCCAAAAAAAGACATGCCAATTGTGGCATGTCGGGGGGTTACCTTCCATTAAAGCGGAAGTTCCACTTCAGTTCACAGATCGCAGTTTGAGCCGTGTATTCATACAGGAATTGGATCGCATGGGTGTGAACATCCATGCGACCCGATTTCAGTGCGGGGAAAAACAAGTCCCTGCACTTTTTTCTGTGCAAATCCAATGCGAGTTCAGCCATACAACTGTGTGGCTGAACTCGCATTGCTCAGACATCGCATGTGATCAGCACCTGTGGTGCGAGTGCAAATCACATGCAATGTCTGAGATCGCACCAGTGTGAACCTGGGCTCAGCGTTCTTATGTAATGTGATAATTGTTGGTCTTGCCTCTAGGGGTGCTCTTCCACTAGAATGTATAGTAATCCCTTCCAAAGGGTCAATGACACCCTGGTTTGAGAGGTTGAAGCTGCGTTTATACAAGGATGGGATTGATTGGCTTTTAGATACGGACACCTCAGCTCATTGCATTGACTATATTATAGGTACAGATGAATGTGCGTAGGAGGTAAATGATACACATACAATTCAAGAGGAAAAGCAAATTAGTCTAAACACAAGACCCAGAACACTGGTTGGGTACCAGGCTTAAGACTCAGTTGGCTTTGTTGTGTTTGTGTACTTATGGTAAACGTATTTGCAAATTCATCTCTCAGAGAGGGGGAGTGAGGTAAGACTGGGGTGAAAAAAAATCAGTTGCCTACATTGCCATATAGCTGGGATCATCTAGTTCAGGCTTCATTCACCGAGCAGCAATGTGCAGAATACTCCACCTCCAGAATTCTTACATCAAGTCACATACATACCGCTTCAGGGTTCAGTAGTTGCACTCGGGGATCAGGGACCTTCAGAGCCCCATAAAAGTGATCAGGCAGCTCTAGAGGCATTCAGATCAATTTTATCTCAAAGCCCTTATGACCGACTGGTAAAATCAATACGAAACTCATGTACCTTGGTAGAGAAGAGGTTAATGTAATTGTAAGGATTTAACACAGCCTTTCTCAACTAGGGTTCCTCCAGGGATTTATTAGGCACATGGCCGGTGCTACCACTAGGCAAACTAGGCAGCCACCTAGGGCGCACTGCTGCCTAGGGGCGCCCGGCCGCTGGTTTCCCTCCGTGTCTGCATGCTCTGCAGGCTGCAGCATGTAACTAACTCAGTCTCAGGCAGCTGCTCTGTCCAACCAGTAGTGTAATTAGAGGCACAGCACTGGAGCCAGCACTAGAGGTAGCAGAGCCGATGCTTCCTGTATAGCGCCACCTCCTGTCACATGGTAGGACAAAGGGGGTGGTGTCAGTGGTGGAGCCAATGGGGGCGGCAAAATGAGGTTTCGCCTAGGGTGTTAAAAATCCTTACACCAGCCCTGATTAGGCAATGAGCAATGGTGAATTGATCCTCCATCAACACTGACCACCAAAGCAAGGGTTTCATTTTCCATTGACCGTCATTGTAAGGAGTTACATCTCACTAACCTCTAATGAAAGCCAGGCCACATTTTGCCATACAGAAATTGTGGCTGTTAAAGTGGTTGTCAACTCATGGCAACCACTTTAACCTATGGGTAAGCCTATAATAAGGCTTACCTGTAGGTGCCCTGCATATCTCCCAAACCTGCACGGTTCAGGAGCTATGCAGTGTATGGGCTGTGCCGGTCGTGTCGGCATATGCGCAGTGAAGAAACGGCCTCCGTGCCGTTACTCCATTGCAGCCGTGCGGTGACTGGCGGCTCCCGCACGCATGCGACTTCGGCCACTCACAGCGCCAGACGTCATGGCCCCGCAAAGAAGAGGGGCAGGAAATGGACGCGGACTGGAGCGGGGACACCGCTGGACGCCGCAGATTTAGTTTGCAGGTAAGTGGCACATAATGGACTACTATGTGATGCATAGTAGCCCATTATGCTTCTAATTTACAGGGGACTATTGAGGAAGTAAACCCAATCTGGGTTTACTTCCTGTTTAAAAAGAAATGATCTGTCCTGTGTGTTAAATACTTTAGTTATGCTATATTCTTCACTCATTTATATAAAACTTTCTACAGCTTCCTGATCAACTAATGTACAATTATTATCTTTATTGTGTTTGTGTACTTATGGTAAATGTGTTTGCAAATGCATTTAAAGCGGTAGTAAACCTGCACCAAAAAAAAACAAAAACCCTGCATGACAATAGCATAATGTGTTAGTATGCATCGCCTACTAGCACATTATGAAATACTTACCTTAGAACGAGGCCCCAGCAGCCTGACACGCTTAGTGCTGAGGGAGCTGACATGATGTCCCTCTTTACTTCCAAGTACACGGCTTACAGGTTTAGGAGATATTCATTTTACCTACAGGTGAGCCTTTTTTATAGGCTTACCTGTAGGTAAAAATCACATTAGGGTGTTTACAACCACTTTAAGCGTTATTAGAGCGGTAATAAAGTCTTTATGGAAAAAAAAACAGTTCCCACCTGCAATGCAATATTCATAATGTGCTAGTGTGCATACTAGCACATTATGAAAGACTTACCTTAAAATGAAACCCTCCAGTGGCGCGCTGTCACTGTTGCAGAGGCTTTCATCTTCACCCAGTCTTCCTTCCAGGTTCGGGGACTCCGGCCTTCCGACTGGCCAAGCCTTAATGACATCACTCCCGCACGTAAGTGTGGGAGTCTCGGCCGCGACACACAGCTCTGAAGGAATGGCACGGGTATGCCGTTCCTTCAGAGCGCATGGGCCAGTGAGTTCACATTTAGGAGATATTAATTTCACCTACAGGTGAGCTTTATTATAAGCTTGCCTGTAGGTAAAAAAAAAAAATAATTTACTATCGCATTAAAGACCTCTTAGGCTGCATACACACCTGTGCGTTCACTAAACGGGCAACAAATCACACAAAGATGTGCATTTTTCGCAAAGGTCGCGGTTGTGAAGCCATTAATTGTTAATGGCACCCCAAGATTGGGTTGCAGAAGTGCATTTTAAAGTGAATGGTCTGCCCTAGGCGCAACAACTGTGTAGGAATGTGCATTCACTCAGGTATGACTGGGACCTAAAGGTCCGTACACACGATACGAAAATCGGAAGTAAAATTTTGTCCGACTAAAGATCTGCCGATTTTCGGATCATTAATATGGTGCTTTTGACAGCCGATTCCGACTTTTCGGACGACAAAAGCTGGATGTGCAGACTATAAAATTTTTGTCGTATGTGACCACAACGTCTGATTTTCATTTAATTAATATGGTTTTCGTCCAAAAAAAAACTCTAGAGCAAGACTACGCATGCTCAGAAAGGAAAGAACACATACAAAACTATTCAACACATTACGTCACTTCTGATGTTGAATTCTGTCGTACGAGAATGTTGGTATGGTGAGTAACCTCTTCACTTTCTATATGAGACCAGCATGATCTGATCGTGTGTACCCGGCTTTAGAGAGTGGGAGTGAGGTAAGACCGGGGTGAAAAAAATCACTTGCCTATATTTCCATATGGAAAAGGATCATCTAGTTCAGGCTTCATTCACCAACAGACTAGAGCACTGGGAGCCTGATATTCCTCTAATGTGTGAAGGTGCTACCCAGGGCCGCTGATAGAAATCATGGGGCCCCCTACAGCCTACCTGACGGGGCCCCCTTCAGCCCCACCCCTGGTCACGCCCCTGACCCCTCCTTCAGCCCCACCCCTGGCCCCTTCCCAGATCCCGCCTTGAAAAAAAGTGCAGGTTTTTTTGAGTGCATCCTTTATTGAAACCCCACAGAAATGTAAAACGGAAGTGACGTTCATCGCCACCATGTTGCTACACCTGCACTCGTCCACACTAAGGATACAGGCAGAAGGCGGCAATTGAACATCTTTGTACACCCACCAGAGTTTTTAATTTCACGCTTATTTTTAACAGTTAATGGAGTTTACATATGAAAATATAGTATATACAAATACATGGCACTGTTTCGATGTTCAATTTTAAAAGCAGCGGCAAACCCGCCGATTTCACGGCTTAGCAAATATAACAGAACACTGCTGCTTTTAAAATTTAGCATCAAAACAGTGGGACGGATTTCAAAATCCTGTATTTCAGAATGTAAGCTACATTTAATGTTAAAAATACATGTGAAATTAGAAACTCTGGAGGGTGTACAAAGATGTCTGATTGCCGCTTTCTCTCTGTATCCTTACTGAGGATGAGTGCGGGGTGCAGCAATATGGCGGCGATGAATGTCACCTCTGGTTTCCATTTCTCTGGCGTTTCAATAAAAGACGCTACACCTGCAGAGACAGTGCGTGCCACCCACCGCCATGCCACCCATGCAGACCAAAATTCCATATTGCATCATGTGCTGCCTGCAGAGAGACAGTGTCAAGGTGCACAGCACATACTGCATATGCAATATCACATTTAGGCAGTATGGGTGGCAGTGGCACTAGCTTGACAATGACACCAGACCAGTTGTCAATCATGCTGCATTGCTGCTGCTGCCATTGCCAATGTCTTTAAATAAATGAATCACAAGGTTGTCCAATGTTGTCCATCCATGATCTCTAACCTAAGCAAATCAAATCAATGCATTACAGTCTGACTGCAGGCCAGGCACAGGCACACTCACACTGACAACACACCTTAGTTAGCTCAGGCTGAACTTCCTCTGCTCTGCCCTCTTCGATCCCGAATCCTGCTTTCTGGTCTGGCTCTCTGGTTACTGGTGGTCTGGCTCTGGCTCTCTGGGCTGGTTACTGGTCTGGCTCTGGCTCTCTGGTTACTGGTCTGGACTCTGAAGTGGACCGTGGTGGTCTGGTAATTTAGTTGAGACTTGAGACTGTAACTGTCTGACAGTCTCTCGTCTCGCCTCTCCTCTGCGGGCCGCGGGCGGCTCTGCCTCTGACAGACTGTTCCAACCCCGCCGTTCCATTCCCCGCTCCTTCCCAGTCAGAGCCAGGCCGCACTGCACCTGAATCACTCCGCCGGGTACTCGATCTGACATTCTGCGACACGCACAGGCACGCCGCACAGGCGCGGAAGGACACATCCAGAAAAAGGGAAAATAGTCCTTCCTTCTCAGTTCTCACAACTTCACAAGAACCAGTCCAGTCCAGCCCAGCGGGGGGTGGGGCCGGGGGTGTATCAAGGTGGACCAGTCCGACTATTGTGCAATGCATTGTGGCTGGGTGGCGATCATGGGGGGTGAAAAATTTAAGGTGTGACACACACAGATTGCCCAGGCCCCCCTGACAAGCCAAGGGTCCCGGGCCCGGTAAGGAAGGGCCAGTTGTACTAGCCTATCAGCGGCCCTGGTGCTACCTACTGTTGGGGCAAGGTGTCTTCACTAAATACCGACCACAAAACACAGGAAAAAAATAGAAAAGAGCTGTGAACACCCAGAAGCTACTTCCTCATTCTTTATTGAAAAAAAATATATTATACATGACCGCATCACATTATGATGACCCACCCTTCCAAAGAACACCTCCCACCCCTCACCCACGTCCCCCACACTATGACCTCCATCCCCATAGCTATTTACCAATCACAGTACCCCAAAACCCCTTCCCTCAAATGACCGTAAAATGATGACCATATAAGACCCTCCCTTAAAGATGCAACCCCTGAATCATCTGCATGCTAATGGACCAAAATCCCTGCACTGCAAAGTTTAGTGGCACACCAGTGTCCAATATAGGGCATCTCTACACCTTAAAGCCTCAATGGGCGACCCAGCTCCTAGTGGGAGGGTAGCTCCGAGCCATTTGAGGGAAGGGGTTTTGGGGTATTGTGAGTAGGTAAATAGCTTTGGGGATGGAGGTCATACTGTGGGGAATGTGGGTGAGGGGTGGGAGGTGTTCCTTGGAGGGGTAGGTCATTATAATGTGATGCTGTCATATATATAATATATATTTTATGAATAAAGCACGAGGAAGTAGCTTCTGGGTGTCCACAGCTCTTTTTATTTTTTTTCCTCTGTATTGTTTTCATTCACCGAGCACCAATGTGCAGAATACTCTACCTCCAGGATTCTTACACCAAGTTGCAGCCTACCCCACCCTCTCTGATCAATTCCTCAATTCCCAAGCCAGTAAAAGTGGAAATACACAGAAACAGTCACCAAAGCAAATGAAAAATATACTGTCATCACTTTCGGTTTATCCAATTCAGCACTTATCTGTATTTCACAGCATTCTGTATTTGAGTCCGCGATCGGATTTCTTTGCACTCACAAAGTGGCTGGTGGGCACATGACGTCAAAGTCTCCCCCTGAAATGAACAAACATTTGGTACTGGAAGACTTTTCAAGGCCTGCCTGGGGAATTATGTGACTGCAAGTTCGCTTTGCCTGTCAATGGCAGAATGTAGATGGTATGTGGGGGGGCCTGTGGCAAGCGGCTCACCTCCTGTATTCACACTGCATCAGACTGGCCACTTGGCATGGGACCCAGAAGCAAGTGGACACCACTGGAGTAGCAGTGCCTACTTTAGTGATTTCCAGCTTCTAGAGGCATCAGCCAGGTATAATATACACAATATATTGCCAAACGTATTAGGATTCCTGACTTTACATGCACGTGAACTTTAATTGCATCCCAGTCTTAAGGCTTGTACACACAGTACGATTATCGGCCAACAACGGTCGTCCAACAGCCTGTTGGCCTATTATCCAACCGTGAGTACGCACGGTTCGACAGCCGATTTCCAATTATCGTCCAACAGAAGTTGGCTGACAAGACTAGAAAACTTTTGTTGGCCAACAAAGCGTTAGCCGATTGTTGGCTCGTGTGTACAGAAGTTGGTCCAACAAAAGTTGGAGGCACAAACTCGTATGCTCAGAATCCAGGAAGTGTTCGGTCGTGTAAACCTGTGTTACTAATTCACAAGTCACATTCACCTGAACTTCATCGTTATATGCTTGTAACACCTCACTACATTAAGCTTTGTTGGCCGATTACTTGACTACCGTCAGTACACTAGACAAAACCAACAGCCAATTTGGACAATAGTTGGCCCACCCTTTGCTGCTATAACAACTTTAACTCTTCTGGAAAGTCTGTCCACAAGGTTTAGGAGTGTGTATGGGAATGTTTGACCATTCTTCCAGAAGCACATATGTGAGGTCAGGCACTGATGTTGGATGAGAAGGCCTGGCTCGCAGTCTCCGCTGGATGAATCCCAAAGGTGTTCTATCGGGTTAAGGTCCGGACTTTGTGCAAGCCAGTCAAGTTCCTCCACCCCAAACTCGCTCATCCATGTCTTTATGGACCTTGCTTTGTGCACTGGTCCAAATCATTTGGTGGAGGGAGAATTATAGTGGGGGGTTGTTTTTCAGGGGTTGGGCTTGGCCACTTAGTTCCAGTGAAGGGAACACTTAGGGTGTCAGCATACCAAGACATTTTGGACAATTTCATGCTCCCAACTTTGTGGGAACAGTTTGGGGATGGCCCCTTCCTGTTCCAACATGACTGCGCACCAGTGTACAAAGCAAGGTCCATAAAGACATGGATGAGTGTGTTTGGGGTGAAGGAACATGACCGGCCTGCACAGTCATGACCTCAACCTGATAGAACACCTTTGGGATGAATTAGAGTGGAGACTGCAAGCCAGGCCTTCTTGTCCAACATCAGAGCCTGACCTCACAAATGCACTTCTGGAAGAATGGTCAAACATTCCCATAGACACACTCCTAAACCTTGTGGACAGCCTTCCGAGAAAAGTTGAAGCTGTTATAGCTGCAAAGGGTGGGCCAACTCAATATTGAACCCAACGGACAAAGACTGCCATTAAAGTTCATTTGCGTGTAAAGGCAGGTGTCCCAATACTTTTGGCAATATAGTGTACATATCTAAGCTGGACCAATATAACTATGTATAAAGTATCCAAACCTGGAATTCTTCTTTAATCTTTTTGATCAGTATGGGATGATTTTACGTTAGCTGCAGCAATGCTGGCAACACGCATACATCTAGTTACCAAAGACAACCTCTGGATATGACGCTGAGCATTATTATTATTATACAGGATTTCTATAGCGCCGACAGTTTGCGCAGCGCTTTACAATATTAGGGCAGACAGTACAAATTACAATACAATTCAATACAGGAGGAATCAGAGGACCCTGCTCGTTAGAGCTTACAATCTAGGAGGGAGGGTTAAATGATACAAAAGGGCAGTAAACTGCGGGGGATGAGCTGATTGAGAAAAAAGGAGTGTAGTTATTAGGTGGTGGCAGGATAGGCTTCCCTGAAGAGAAAAGTTTTCAGGGATCGCTTGAAGGTGGATAGATTTGGGGTCATTCTGACCGATTGGGGTAGGGAGTTCCAGAGGATGGGAGAGGCTACGGAGAAGTCTTGGAGGCGAGTATGAGAGGAGGTGATGAGGGAGCTGGAGAGCAGGAGGTCTTGGGAGGAGCGAAGAGGACGGTTAGGTTGGTATTTTGAGACAAGGTTGGTGATGTAGCTGGGAGCAGAGTTGTGGATGGCTTTGTAGCTGATTGTTAGTATTTTAAATGTAATTCGTTGGGCGAGTGGCAGCCAATGGAGGGATTGGCAGAGGGGGGTGGCAGACGTTGAGCGGTTTGTAAGGTGGATGAGTCTGGCAGCGGCATTCATGATGGACTGGAGAGGGGCTAGTCTATTTAAAGGTAGACCAGTGAGGAGGGAGTTGCAGTAGTCGAGACGAGAGATGACCAGGGAGTGAATCAGGAGCTTTGACGTTTCATTGGTTGAACATGTGCACACAACTTCTTTGGTCGACCATGGCGAGGCCTGTTCTGAGTGGAACCTGTCCTGTTGATCCGCTGTATGGTCTTGGCCACCATGCTGAACCTCAGTTTCGGTGTCTTGGCAATCATCTTATAGCCTAGGCCACATGAAAGCAACAATTCTTTTTTCAGATCCTGTTTGGGGATACAGTTTGGGGATGGCCCTCTCCTCAGAGAGTTCTTTGCCATGAGGTGCCATGTTGGACTTCCAGTGACCAGTATGAGAGAGAGAGAGAGAGCGAGCGAGAGCGAGAGCGATAACACCAAATTTAACACACCTGAGACCTTGTAACACTAACGATTCACATGACACCGGGAAGGAAAATGGCTAATTGGGCCCAATTTGGAAATTTTTACTTAGGGGTGTACTCACTTTTGTTGCCAGAGGTTTAGACATGAATGGCTGTGCATTGAGTTATTTTGAGGAGACAGCACATTTACACTGTTATACAAGCTGTACACTCACTACTTTACATTGTAGCAAAGTGTCATTTCTTCAGTGTAGACACATAAAAAGATAGAATAAAATATTTACATAAATGTGAGGGGTGTACTCACTTTTGTGACATACTGCACATTCCACATTAGTAATTATGCTATAAAAATTAGTGTGTGCTGTAAATTGCTCCTGTTTCTTCTTGGTGGAGGCTGCCATTTTGCTGAAGCTCAGAGCCCCTGAACAGCAGAAAATCTATAGGCTGTCAGCAGATCAGCCTCTACAAATTTGGCGCACTACCTAAATATAGAGAGCAACTGAGCATGTGCAGAGCAGGGTGAGACAGTGTATTACTGGATTGTAAACAGCATAGACACTTACTTTTAATGGTTTATGCACTATACCTGCCAAAGTGGCCAGCCTGAAGTGATCTAAGAGGACTTCATTTTCAGACTAAAGTTCCTCTTCAGGACTGCGCTATAGCTGAATGACAGCTACAGCATGGTGGCACATTGCCGGAAGGGCACCATATGACATCCTCCCGTGATCACGCTTCTTGTGTGCCCCCTGGGGCGCAAGTATCTGTGATCACTGTGTTCTTGAGACACAGCTGATCACAGATCATGGTAAAGGGTCAATCACAGCGGCTCTTTACCACGTGATCAGCTGTGTCCAATTACAGTGTAGACAGGATTTGATGGTTATCGGCATTCCTCTCTTCTTGATAGCACATGAGGAGAGGTGAGATGATAACTGGCAAACCCACACAGGGGACATCTACACTGATAATCAGGGCACTAATCATGAGTGCAGCCCCAACAGTGCCCGCCACTGCTGCCAACCATTGTTGCCAATCAGTGCCACCTGTCATTGCCGATCAGTGCTGCCTGTCAGTGCCTATCATTGCCCATCAGTGCCTATCAGCGATGCCTGTCAGTGCCTATCATTGCTGCCCATCAGTGCTTATCATTGCTGCCCGTCAGTGCTTATCATTGCTGCCTGTCAGTGTCCATCATTGTTGCCTATTATTGCCCATCGGTGCTACCTATCAGTGCCTATCATTGCTGCCTGTTGATGCCTGTCAGTGCCTATCATTGCTGCCTGTCAGTGTCTATCATTGCTGCCTATCAACGATGCCTGTCAGTGCCAATCATTGCTGCCTGACAGTGCCTATCGGTGCTACCTATCAGTGCCTATCATTGCTGCCTGTTGATTCCTGTCAGTGCCTATCATTGCTGCCTGTCAGTGTCTATCATTGCTGCCTATCAACGATGCCTGTCAGTGCCAATCATTGCTGCCTGACAGTGCCTATCAGTGCTACCTATCAGTGCTTATCATTGTTGCCTGTCAGTGGCTATCATTGCTGCCTATTATTTCTGCCTGTCAGTGCCTATTATCGCCCATCAGTGCTGCCTGTCAGTGCCAATCAGTGAAGGGGAAAAATTACTTAGTTTCCATTATAGAATTCTGTAAATAAGAAAAAAATATTTCTTTTCACAATTTTCAGTCTATTTTCGCTTGTTTAGCAAAAAAATGAAAAACTCAGTGGGGATTAAATACCACCAAAAGAAAGTTCTGTCTGTCTCAAAAAAATGATAAAAATGTCATTTTGACCACGCAATTGTCATTCACAGTGTGAGAGCGCTGAACGCTGGCCTGGGCAGGAAGGGGGTGAAAGTGCCCAGTAGTTAAATGTGACTGTAAGGCGGACATCCACATGAAGCTCATTTCTGACATTCCTATCACAGCACATCTCCCCGCTCGCTCGGGCACTCTTCCTATATGATGTGTGCTGTGCACATGGCATAGGACTGGCACCCTCCCATATGTGGGGGCACTCTGACCCCCAGAATAAAGGCCATTCCTGCAGAGGATCAGAATAGATGGAGGAGCCATCAGGACAGGGATGTGGAAAGGTGACCCTTCCATGACCCCGGAGCCCGCGCCCTCCTGACCCCGGGTGGAAGGTGAATCTTTGTGCTCTCCGGAGGCGTCAATAAGTGACTGTAATCAGTCCAGCTACTGAAGGCTCCTGGCTCTATTGTCACCCCCTCCCCCATGGGTGCCAGGAGAGGGGGGGGGGGGAGACTCATTACTTCCCCTGTGCCAGCCAAGAGCCCCCCTCCCATCTCCTGTGCCAGCCAAGACCACCCCCCCCTCCCATCTCCTGTGCCAGCCAAGAGCCCCCTCCCATCTCCTGTGCCAGCCTCTCGTTAGCAGCAATGAATGTTGCCGTTCATGCAGGGCGCTCATCTCCTGACCCTTTTCCAAGATGTCTTTAATGATCCCTTTCATGGCTCCGCATGTCATCGTCCCCCGACTGACGGCTGTGAAATAGATGGCTGCCCAGATAATGAAGCCTTTCCTGCGCTAATTACCGGCCCGGCTCGGGACGAGCAGTGAACTTGGCGAGCCAGGCTGCCCGGGTTCATTCACATGTCACGGTCCGTGTGATAGGTCAGCGGAGGGTCAGCTCCTGGGAATGGCCAATCATCACCCCCCGGGGGTCAGCACACCGTCCAACCCAGACACAGCACCACGTCACAGGGGGCGGGGACACCATCCCAGCTCATCCATCAACTCCTACATTCCACTCAGCAAAGCATCATTCAGAAAATAAAATGTATCTTTATTTATATTATAGTGTATTACAAATATTCTAATAAAAAATATAGATAGCTAAATATATTTATATGTCATTTTATACACTTTAATATTCAGAATATCTGTTATAATTATATTGTATAATAAAGTAACATTTACATTATACTGTATATATTCTGTATATAAATCTCATATACAGTAATGTGTGTGTATAAATATATATTACACACACACAATGTATAATATAAAAATCAATATATAATATATCAGATTATATTTATTATAAATATATTGATAATTAAAAAGTATACATAATGTGAGCTCTAACGAGCAGGATTCCTACTGTAATTAAGTGCATTGTAATGGTACTGTCTACCCTCAAGTTGTAAAGCACTGCGTAAACTGTTGGCGCTATATAAATCCCATATAATAATAATGTCATTAAGAAATCTACATAACATGTAAAAAAATTGACATAGTACAATAATTAAAAACATCTATCTATGATATATTACACACATGAAAATATATTATATTAATAAATATATATTTTTATAAGTACCTGAAATAAAATAAATATTTTTTACATATAATATAATAATAAAAAATTGATTTATAATATTAAAAATACAAAAGTATATTACAAATAAATATATTAACACATACAAATTATCAAATTATATATATATATATTTTTTTTTTTTCAGTGGTTACCACTGCATACATATCAGAGAGGAAATAGGCTCAGGTGCTCAGCAAAGCCTGTAGTACATATAGTCCAAAAAGGACGAGCTTGTGTCTCGTCACAACACTGAAATAAAATCCTCACTGTGCGTTCACCTTTCAAGACTCACTCCCTCTCTTGGACAATATATATATGTATACTGTTTGTGTGTGTGCATATATATATATATTTATATATATATATATATATATATATATATATATATATATATATATATATATATTATTACTATTATACAGGATTCATATAGCGCCGACAGTTTGCGCAGCGCTTTACAATATGAGGGCAGGCAGCACACACACACAACTTTAAAGCATTTGATAACCCAAAAAAAAATGGATCCTGGCTGATCCTGCCAGTTTCTACCCCCCCCCCCTGTACTTTGACCACAATATATCAGGCCTGACACCATGGTCAATGTATGTGCCTCCGTCATCCGCAGCTCTCCCTGTGTCTCCCTCTGTCCTCCTCCCCTACCTGCCTGTCAGCTCTCACTATCACTGATCTGCAGCTCCCCCCACTGCTTCAAAACTAACTGATCATTAGATCACCCCCTTCTGTCAGATAAAAAGCTGTGTCCTAGTGCCTGTGCTTTATAAAAAAATAAAAGCAAATTTCTACCTGTTTTAACAGTGTCTCCCAGCGATCACATGACTCCAGGCTCTCTGTTCCTCTCCTCCCTGGCTGATATTAGCAGGGTAATCTTGGCCCCGCCCCCTGGTGATATCAGACGGGGAGAGCAGAGAGCCTGGTTCAACCTATCGCTGGAAGACACTGTTAAAACAGGTAGAAATCATTTTTTTTTTTATAAAGCACAGACACTAGGATGCAGATTTTTATGTGACAGAGGGGATGATATAAAGATCATATAGTGGCTTAACAACCACTTTAATGACAACCCTGTCTTAGTCCATAGGGTTCAATATTGAGTTGGGCCACCCTTTGCAGCTAGAACAGCATCAACTCTTCTGGGAAGGCTGTGCACAAGGTTTAGGAGTGTCTATGGGAATGTTTGACCATTCTTCACTGATGTTGGACGAGAAGCATTTAACAGCATTCGTCAATCTAATATTGACACCCATAGCAGATCACATTAACACTGTGTGATTGCAATGCAGTGCAGGAAACTCACAGGATCCGCTTTGTTTCCCACATTGCATCAGTGTAAAGCAGGGCTTAAACAATAATAATCTTTTTCTCCATATACTCTACATAATCTTACATGCACAGCATGGCAAAGAGTCACATATGGTTCCTGAGCCACAGGAACAGCAACAGTAGCAGTTTCATGAAGCAAACATTTTATATTATAGAAAATGGTCTAACTAACCAAAGTAAATACCCTTTTGATGTCTTATCTTGAGCAACCCTGAACCTATAGGGCTCAGGTTGCCCTACTGTGCATTTATTAGCTTTCTTTCATGAAGTTAAAGGCTGTTCACCCCCTCTTACCTGCCGTCATACTATTGGTTACTGTGCCTGCCCATCATGTTTAATAACCACTAATAAGGCTGGGTAGGCAGCAGAGGGAAGGCCGGCCATCACCTTCAGTAGTAAAGTTGGTGTTTGCTTATCAGGGGATTCATGGGCAATAGAGAAAAGTTTTAAAGACATATGAAGGCCCATAGCACAGCCATTAAGGGCATCATTGCTTGTTGTTCCTTGTAGAAAATGATGGAATATTTTTACCATGTCTGTGCCATGCATAAAACTGCATGGCAAAAAATACCACGATGCTGGTGCTAGGGTTGCCACATCATCCCTTTAATCCAGGACACATATGAATTACACAGGTTCTGAGGCCAATTTAGTGCAGATGAGGTGAGAAGTGAGTTTAAGGCCCCTTTCACACATACGGACCGTTTGTCCGTTTTTCATCCATCCGTTGACGGATGAAAAATGGACATTAATGCAACTCTATGGAAAAACTGATGACAACTGATGATCAGCTATTTTCATCAGTTTTCATCCGCTTCCGTCAGCATCCGTTTTTTTGAACGGATGAAAGTCCTATTTTCCATCCGTCAAAAAAACGGATCGGATGAAAAACGGATGTAAACTGACGAAAGGTCAGTTTTTCATCCGTTTTTGCATTGGTAGTGAATGTAAAAAAAAACTGATGAAAAACTGATGACCATAGATGAAAAACGGATGAAAAAACTGATGAAAAACTGATGACCACTGATGAAAAACGGATGAAAAAACGGATGAAAAACTGATGAAAAACGGATGAACTGATGAACTGATAAACTGATGAACTGATGAACGCTCCGTGTGTGTGAAAGGACCCTAATTACCACCTTAATCAGCCACAGAACCTGTGTAATTAATGTGTGTCCTAGATTAAAGGGATGATGTGGCAACCCTAGCTGGTGCTACCTCCCACTATTGAATCCTTTAGAGCAGTGGTTCTCAACCTCAGCCCTCAAGTACCTCTAACGGCCATGTTTTCAGGTTTTCCTTTACTTTGCACAGCTACTTTAAATCAATATCAATGAAATGGTATTGTCAAGAGCAATTTTTCTAAGGGAAGTTCCTTGAACTGTTGGGGGTACTTGAGGACTGAGGTTGAGAACCACTGCTATAGAGCAACCTTTCTCAACTGTTCTGCCCTAGAGGAACCCTTGAAATAATTTTTAGGTCTTGAGTAATCCCTGCTAAACCAATTAATTGAGGCTCAATGGGGATAACTTCCCTTACATTGGCAGCCAATAGAAAGAATACAATGGTGGTCAAACGTCCACCCTTACAGACAGCTAAGAAGACCCTTGGTCGGCTTGGCAAGTAGCATTGGCCCCAGAACTATGCAGGCACCATCAAATCAGAGGTCAATCAGCCACAGGTCAAGAAACGTACAGTATAGCAACCTCTGAAGGACTCCTAGGATTCCATGGAACCCTGGCTGAGAATAGATGATATAGAGGAATACATTGAGAATAAATTCTGAAAAGGTGAACTAAGCCAAGTAAGTACAAATTCAAGGTATGTTGTACTTAATGACCAATGACCATTCTTCTTGTCTATTGCCATCCAATAAAAAATTGATTGAGCATAGTTATGAAAAAATTGTATGTGTAGTGCAAATGTTGATATGAAATAGAATAGTTATCTTTTTTTCATAGGGATGACATATTAAAAGTTCATCCTGACATCACTGAGCCTGTCTTTGTTTTTCTTACATCTGTCTTTCATTTTTTTTTTAGTTATTTATTTCATTATATTTAGTATGTAGGGATACATTCACACAGGCGGCCAGGGGAGCATCTTCTCCACATGCTCAGAGAAGGCTAAATACCTCCCTGGATGGTATTCACCTATATAATTCAGCATTGTATTTTATTATTACACTAAATTTCTACTGTTATACTCAAGACAATAGTTGTGTGTGCATTAGCATCTTGTTTTCTGTAATATTAGGAAGCTCATTTGGCAATGCATGTCTCTCCCCATTGAACTTTAGCTATGTGTTATGTTCGTTTTGGAAGTTTTTTTCTGTTGTCCCTGTTGGGGAGATTTTCCCTCACTTGCTGTCCTGGTGAACTCACAGGAAGTGAAGGGAATCTTCTCAATAGGGACAAAAACAGCGGTAAAAACCAGACAGGATCTAACCCTTACTCTAAAAAAATAAAACCGTATTTTATGGTCACATGTGACTCCTTGGAGAGTTTTTGCGTACTTACAGTCCCTTTGAAGTAAGAAAAGAATCTCAATAGGAATATTGCAATTAAAAATGCAAGACAGTTTCTAACCCTATCCTGCTCTAGGCCTGGAGTCACATGTTTTAATATGGCTAACCCATTATTCATTAGAAAATAGTTCAGTTCACAAGATATTAAAGTGATTGTAAAGGCTGGTGACTTCATAGAATGCATGAAGGTGAAAAACCTTGTGTGTTGCTCCCCCCACCCCCCCTCGATCCAGCTATGTGCAAGGGAGCTTCGGCTGTCCTGGGTCTCTCTCTCCTCATTGACTGAGACACAGCAGCAGGAGCCATTGGCTACCACTGCTGTCAATCACAGCCAGTGAACCAATGAGGAGAGAGTGAGAGCAGGGTTGCAGCTCTACGTGTCTTATGGATGCATAGAACAGGGCTTGGGAATGAGCATGCACCAGTGCCCCCATAGCAAGCAACTTGCTACTGGGGGCACTGATCAAGGGAGAGAAGTCAGGAGAGCTGGCAGGGGATCCAAGAAGAAGAGTTTCGGGGCTGCTCTGTGCAAAGCCATTGCACAGATCAGGTAAGTATAACATGTATATTATTGAAAAAAAAAACATTAATAATAAACTAACCTGTAGCAGTCCAGGTACCCAGACACCTTATATTACCTCGTAGACAAATCCATCCAGCATCAGACCCTGAACACCACAGGTTTAGCATGCATGGCTAATGGTGATATCATATAATAATCTTGTAAAGAGGAAACCAACACTCACCAAAACCAACCCTAAGGTTTTAATGAGGTCATATTGTGAAAGTAATGACAAAAAGTGTGAAAGCAAACATAATACACTATTACTTTTCCAATATGACCTCATTAAAATGTTGAGGTTGGTTTTGGTGAGTGCTGTTTTTCTCTTTATATGACCCCAGACTAGCTGTCTGTATGTCTTTCTTGACAATGCTACATCCAATATTAATACAGAGTTACAATTTGGTATTTCCCATCAAATCTTGTGTTGGAAACGATGCTCCTCTAACAGTCCCTCATATTTTCATTATGTATTTGTAAAATAACTGTGCAGTTCTAACATGCTTCCAAACTACAAAGCCAGACGAAGAATGCACACTCCAACAGAAAAGACCATTATGAAATCTGTGGTAAACAATAAAAATTAGCCTTAAAGGGAATTTTTACTTTAGCAGTGAGTGATAAACCTCTCCAGGTATTTCCCAACAAAGCTGATGCTGATTGCCCCTGTTGCCTTCGCTGTTAGACACAGAGCAGCGGCTGGGGCACCCATAGATCCTCAATGGACTTTCCAGTTTAAGCTCTCCAGCTAGGACCCAACAAGGGTAGAAGTTGATCAAAATTCATCTCCTCACCTTTGTTCTGTTCTCTGTCCCTTACAAAGCAGCTCCGTGAATGTTCACAGCTACTCAGCCTTCTTTTCTGGGCAAATTTAATGGCCTTGGAAGCAAACTTGCTACTGCTTTGTAGAGGACAAAGAGCAGCTAATTGCCTGGAGTTAAAGTGGAGTGACACCAATGGATCATCTATGTTTTTTTCAGTTTATTGCAGGAAATTGAAAAATATTTAATACCATTAGACATAGGGCGATTTTCTGATCTTAAAGTGATTGTAAAGCTTAAGTTTTTTTTTTAATAACAAACATCTTATACTTACCTGAGTGGTCCCAGATCTCCCCTTCTTGGGTCCACGTCTGATGCACTAGGCTCCTCCTCTTCTCAGTGCACCACCACAGTGCACCAAGCCGCTTCCTATGGGGATGCACCTGTGGGCTTGCGCCTGAGCTAGGCTGTGTGTGTCTATAGACACCCACAACATGGCTTGGCCCCGCCCCTGCTCCTTCCTCATAGGATTTGATTGACAGCAGCAGGAGCCAATGGCTCTCCTGTGAGGAGAGGAAGAGAGAGCAGTGCTGCTTAACTTGAGCACAGTGCTGGATCAAGACAGGACTCAGGTAAGTATTTAGGGAGGTGAGGGGGCAGTGGTTGCCCACCATAGGGGGCGCTGCCCCCCCCAATCCATGCGCCCGGCCCCTAATTTACATGCAGGGCGCTGGACGCATGGATTCCAATGTTTTTTTTTTTGAAGCACGTGATTAGAGCCAGAGACTCTAATTGGCTTCAAAAAGCATGGAAACAATGTCTAGAGGATTACCACATATACCAGCGCTAGTGTCAACCCTATTTGGGAAGAGGGGGTATACCCTTTGGTAAACAATAATAAAGCACTGATTGAGTCCACATAAAAGAACCATTACAAAGTTTATTTAAATTGTGAATATTAAAATAAAAATCTAAAATCATGTGATATGGAATGTGTGGATAGTTACCCGTATCACCAACCTTTGTATCCACCCAACTGTCCCGACCTCACTGCGCTGCAGGGATGAAATAATCCAGGGTGGGCTCACCCACTTGTGTGACAATAATTCGCTATTAATATTCGCTATTGTCTTCCTCCAGGCCAATCAGGAAGCAGGTTCTGGGACCTGATTGGCCGAGAGGAGAAGCACGGGCCTCCATTTCCCTTACTCCCATGTCATACAGGCGCGCCTAACACTTTGGCTCGGGTCAGCTCATCTCCCCTGGCTTCTGGTCCCGCTTCCCGCAGGGGTAAGTGTGGAGCTAGTGGGGCAGATGGATGAATGAGCAAGCGATGGGGGGGTTTGGTGGCAGACCAACTGGGGGGGGGGGGGTTGCAGATGGTTTGTTTGCCACCCTCCCAAAACGGAGCACCAGCTGCCACTGTAAGGGGACAATGGAATGAATAGTACATTTTTTACCTTAATTCAGGGAATGCATTAAGGTAAAAAAATGTCCTTCCTTTAGAACCACGTTAAAGTTTTTAGATAGGTAGAGAATGATTACATTCCCTGCTATGTTGTTATAACTGTTTGGTCCCCTCTAGTTAGATTCACCCCTCTATTTGTAAAAGCTTCCAATGGGAACAGTTGTTCTGGTGACAGCTGTCTAAGACGGGAATTCTTCTTACTTTATAAAGATTTCTTATCACTCCCTGTGGCATCTTTGGGACAGAAAGTAAAGAAAAATCTCCCCACAGAACTATAAGAAAAATACAAATGTGGGTTAAACCCTTTCCTACTATTCATAACTATACACAGAGCCAAGTGGAAGGCCATTTGTGAATGACTACACCATCAAGGAGATCTTTGTATTGTATGGCATAAACTTCGCCCTTTAGTATATAATCTTTGAGCTTGCCACTGCATAGTTTTCATCCTTGCCTCGGGCGCTGACAACCCACGCTATGCAACTGGCCAGATATAAATCTGATTTGGCCATGCTTGGTAATAAGACAGTCTATTTTAATAAGGTCCTATAATCTCATGTGGAACATGGTTCTTACGTAAATATGCACTTCGGACATCCATATATTGTAATATTGTCACATGTTTTCCCCTAAATTGTGGACATTGTGACAATTTCTGTGAAAAAAATGGATGATATTCCTGATGTTTGTTAGGTACCCTGAAATTCAAGAGACCTCCAAAGCATAGGTAGAAGGCTTTAGGCTCCTTTCACACTGAAGCGTTTTACAGACGCTATTTAGCTAAAAATAGCGTCTGTAAAGCACCTCAAAAATCCCAACCCCAATGTGAAAGCCCTGAGTGCTTTCACACTGGGGTGGTGCGCTTGCGGGATGTTACAAAAAGTCCTGCAAGCAGCATCTTTGGTGCGGTGAGGTGAGCGGTGTATATACCCCTCCTCTAACGCCCCTGCCATTGAAATGAATGGCAAGCGCTTCCGAAGCGGCTACACACCGCCTCGGTAGCACGGAGCGCCGGCACTTTTAACCTCTTTTTAATTGTGGGGGGTTAAAAGCGTGGAGCTCCCACCTGCATAGCGGAGCCATATCGCTGGTAAAACTCCGCTAAAACTAGCAGGGTTTTACCGCAACCGCGGCTGCCGCTTCAGCGTGAAAGTAGCCTAACTTTTTGGGCTGATTTTTAAGGGCTCATTCAGACTATGGGGTTGATTTACTAAAACTGCAGAGTGCAAAATCTGGTGCAGCTGTGCATGGTAGCCAATCAGCTTCTAACTTCAGCTTGTTCAACTAAGCTTTGACAAAAATAAAAACTGGTAGCTGATTGGTTTCTTTGCAGAGCTGCACAGGATTTTGACGCTCTAATTTTAGTAAATCAAGACCTATGAGTTACGTTACTGCATGTGTGGCAAGGTGCGGTATTATTTTTTACTATGTTGCCAACACGCTCCGTTTTAATGTACACGCACTTTTTTTTACATCCCATCACACCACAATGCACAGATGTTTGACATCTATATGATAAAATGCTCATGCACTGTGGTGTGTTGGCTAGGTGTGTTAGGGTGCCATAGAACACATAGGTGTGTTGCTGCAATAAACAGTAAAAACGCAGGTTGCTGAATATTGCCACAAATCTGAATGGACCTTCCATTTTTTATATAGCAGGGGAGGGTTAGAAGTCCAGGATTTTACTGCTCTCTGTTTCCTGACTAGAAAGAGTTCCCACACTTCCTCCATTAAAGGAACTATAACAGGAAGAAAGGAAAAATCTCTAATAGGTTGACAAAACCCAATAAAAGGCTGATGGGAGTGTTCAGCTGGCCATACACCATACAATTTTCCTATCCAATTTCCTTTAGATTTACCTTACACTATGTAGTGCAAGGGCCTGTCTGATCGCATGCAAATTGAAAGTGTTTTATGTTTGACCTCATATTATATGGTTTTGGTTAAATCTAAAGGAAAGTTGTGCAAGAAAATTGTGTAATGTATGGCCAGCGTTAAGCCTCGTACACACGGGACGACGATCGTATACAACAGGTCATACAAACGACCGTTGTATGCGATATCGATCGTTCGTATGCGCGATTAGAACAGTCGGACATACGACGGTCGTACAAGGGAGTTGTATGAGCAGACTAGAAAACTTGGTCGTACCAACAAGCGCTCATACGACCGTTGTATCGTGCGTACACAGCAGTTGGTACAACAAGTTGTATTGTGCAAAACACGCATGCTCAGAAGTCAGTAACGGCCAGATGCTAATTACATGCACCTGAACGTTCTCTCTGTGGTCGTACGATCGTGTAGTGCAGTCAGTATGCAAGTTACATTATGCAACATACGATTTGCGACGATCGTACGTACGATCGTCGTCCCGTGTGTACGAGGCTAAAAGAAAAAAGGTTTATTACTGTTGTGGGTTAACACAGAGCTCTAGCCTTTTACCCATCATGATAACACATGTTGTTTACATCAGTGGTTCTCAACCTCAGTCCTCACGTACCCCCAACGGCCATGTTTTGGGAACTTCCCTTAGATAAAATAGCTCTTATCAATACCATGTCATTGATATTTAAAGCAGCTGTGCAAAGTAAAGGAAAACCTAAAAACATGGCCCCTTGGGGGTACTTGAGGACTGAGGTTGAGAACCACTGGCTTAAACGATCTACCTTTATTGGCCAAACAGAGCCTACATCCAATCAATAGCCCCAGCAGGAGATTTGTCCATCTGTGCTGTTTCGCATTGATGGTAGAATCTGTTAGATTTATTTCTTTCATCCTGCAGGCTGAATGAAAAAAAAGAATATATAAGTGCATGGCCAGCTTTAGTCCAGGAGTATGGTGAACCCAGCCTGGGTGATGATGTGTCCCCTTGGGGGGCATGTAAACTACAGGCTGGGCTCACAGCAAATGGGCGCAATGACATGACTGTTGTTCTTTCAGAAAAGAACCACTGGTGCCGAATTGAACAAAAAGTCATGGAAAGTGCTGGAGCATGGAGAGGGTAAGTAGAATTTTTTTTATATATATATATATATGGGTAATTTAAAAAAAATGTTAAATGTAGGTTCTACTTAAAGTGTATCTAAACCCAAGAACATAATATATTGCATCTTACCTGCCCTTAGATGTAGTGACTGCATTTGTTTTCTATGTTCAGGCTTCATTCACAGTGGTGTAGTGGTGAGCACTTTCGCCTGGCAGCAAAAGGGTCACTGGTTTGAATTCCAACCATGACACTACCTGCCTGGAGTTTGCATGTTCTCCCTGTGCCTGCGTGGGTTTCCTCCGGGTACTCTGGTTTCCTCCCACACTCCAAAGACATGCTGGTAGGTTAATTGGCTCTTGTCTAAATTTGCCCTAGTATGTATATGTATGAATGTGAGTTAGGGACCTTGGATTGTAAGTTGCTTGAGGGTAGGGAGTGATGTGAATGTACAATGTATATGTAAAGCGCTGCGTAAATTGACAGCGCTATATAAGTACCTGAAATAAATAAATAAAATAAATTTCCTTTATTTTTCACCTTATGAGTCAGCCAGTAACACACTTCCTGTCCATAGGTGACAACATCCATTCACTCTAAAGCAGTGGTTCTCAACTCCGGTCCTTGGGACCCACTAACAGGCCAGGTTTGCAGGATAACTGAAATGCATCACAGGTGATATAATTTGCTGCTCAGTGATTGCAGTATTCTAGTCTGCATCTCCCCAAGGTAATACTTAAAATCTGGCCTGTTGGTGGGTCCCGAGGACTGGAGTTGAGAACCACTGCTCTAAAGTATCTATAAAGGAACAATGTTGGCAATCAAGACTGATCTGATGATTGACTACAGAATGCCTCCTCTCCTTATACTGTAATAAATTAGAGGTGCTGTGTAGTCCATAGAAGGGAACGGAGAAGGCTGAGGATGTTGTAGATGTCTGTTCTGTGCACAGGAAGTTACAAGGACACTGAATTTCTGGCAGGATCAGCAGGATGTTTTCTGTACTTGCAAAAAATGTACCTAACCTAAAAACGAAATCAGCCATTATATCTAAGGACTTGGAAGCTGCAATATATTACATTTTTTTCTTGGATTTAGATATCCTATAAACTCCTGCTGTCCGTGTAACATATATGGGTGGCGGGAAAAGGGTGGGCTTTAATGGCCACACGCGGCACATATGCATCACTGGATGGCTGATGTTTCTATGCTTGGGCCTGATTCACACCTGTGCTTTTTTAGTGCTTTTTGCATTTTGCAGATTTGCACTACAGTCCATTTAACATTGTTTCCTATGGAACACGTTCTGTAGTGCAAATCTGCAAAATGGACTAAAAATGGACTGATGTGAATCAGTCCTAAGAGGGCACTCACTGTATGCTCCCAGCACAGGGACCGAGCTGTGAAAGACAGCTTTTGGTCCATTGGTGCAGGCAGCCTATTGCATTAGGGTGTGCACCCCCCAGAGCACAAACACACATGCGTGTATATCAGCAGAGCATTGGACGGTGTCAGTAAAGCAGAGATTGGTGCCAATAGTTTTTATTTTTATTATTTTTTTACAACTTCATTTAATTTATTCATTTTTATTTTTATTCTTTACAATTTTTATAGGAGCCCCGTTGGGGGGTTTTGATGAAATATCAAGGGTATAAACAAACCCCTGATGTCTCACTTTTGAGACAGAGAAAGGGACTGAGGACAAAGTTTCTCCAGTCTTTTTCTCTGCAGCCGTGGCTGCACTGGGCAGTGAACTAATGGGAAGTGCTCTGTGCTGAGCGGCTTCCTGTTCATTCACAAACTGAAGCATACTAAACAGTTTACTATGCTCCAGCTAAGAATGCAAACGGAAGTGAATGGTACAGATCATGCACTATGTTCATTCAGAAAAGGAAGGGCCAGTAAATGAAATATTTATCAGCCCTTTCCCCCGCTCTCCACTCTGAAACATCCCCTGCAGCAGCTGGCGCGAGAGAAAGGAAACTGGCAGCACTGCAGGGGGTGCCAGGAAGCAGGGTAAATTGGCACTGCATGTGGTGATTAGGGTGTGCTCAAGCACACCCTGCGCACACACCTATGTCTTGGTCCTCACGAATAATCAGTAGCCATTAGAGCCAGCTCCCAATCATATGATCACTGTAAAGCCTCGTACACACGAGTCGACGATCATATACAACAGGTCGTACGAACGACCGTTGTATATGAAATCGATCGTTAGTACGCGCGATTAGAACAGCGGACGTACGACAGTCGTACAACGGGAGTTGCATGAGCATACTAGAAAACTTGGTAGTACCAACAAGCGGTCATAAGACCGTTGTATCGTGTGTACAGAGAAGTGGGTCCAACAAGTTGTATTGTGCAAAACACGCATGCTCAGAAGTCAGGATGCTAATTACATGCACCTGAACTTTCTCTTTATACGTTCAGTTTGGTAGTACGATCATGTAGTGCATGTCAGTACGCTAGATACAACAGCCAACATACGATTTGGTCCATTTGGTCGTATGACCGTCGAACCGTGTGTACGAGGCTTTAGACTTCATGCAAACAGGACATTTAAAAAACGTTATAAAAATGCCAGTATCGTTTTTGAGTGTTTTTAGCGTTTTGGAGTGTTTATCTGCTTTTTTGGGTGTTTGAGCGTTTTTACAGCTGAAAAACACCTCTCAGAACCCACTGGTCTTGGGTTTTTTTTACAGCCAAAAAATGCACCAGCCAAAAACAGTTGATAACAGCCTGTGTGTGCATGGATACATAGGATAACATGATGGGGAGTTTATTGACTGTAGGAAAAAATGTGCTGTGTGCATGAGGCCTAAAATCCAATCACAGTGGTCACGCGATTGTCTGCTCATTCCTGACCCCTGTGTTCAGAACTTTTAAAAGGAATGCCCGGGTGGGTGGGAAAGGGTTAATGTTGTCATTAGGACAGGAAGTGAAGTCAAATCCATCCAATGGGGACACAAACAACAACACCCAAAGTTTTAACTTTTCCCCATTCTGTCCAAATCTAAAAACTTAGTTGGTTGTGACGGAGGGGTTAAATCTCCCGCCGTCCTTGTGTAGGTTGCTGAAGCACAACCCAGGCAGGTTATTAGTGAAACCATCTGAATGGGAAACCGTTCCAACAGCATAAACTTGTAAATGGAATGAAGAGAAAAGTTTGTTTTGCCTAAACATGACCTCTGCGGTTAATGGGGTGCACAGTGTCCAGTGTCATTATCCCTCTGATGAATTTTAATTGCTCTCTTAAGGTGGAACTAGGTACATTGTCCCAAGCTGTTTATACCTGGGTGTATGAACAATGAGCCCACCTGGAGCCGGGTCTGAGAGGGACACTTTACACAACAATGTCCCCTGTGACATTCCCAACCTGGGGATCCATGGCCAGTATGAAATGGTTTCATTCATCAGAAGGCAGCAGGGGGTAGTGAATTCCAGATTGCTGCCACTGAGATACATATGGCTTATTCTTACACCCTGTAGAGAGAGCGGCATGCAGCTGGATTCTTAACCTCAGCCCAATCACAGGGGTCACTTTAAGGTAGTCCTTCTCCATCAGGACAACCCCACATATTAGGGCATTGCTGCTTGTAATGGAAACACAAACAAGACCTCTGATTGAGTGAAGGCACAAACCTGGCCAGTGTTCATCAGGAGACTGCAAGTTGGCCAACCAAGTGTATGCCCTGCATCATCAGTACAGTGAGTAACTGGCCTGCCAAGTGTGTGCCCTGCATCATCAGTACAGTGAGTAACTGGCCTGCCAAGTGTATGCCCTGCATCATCAGTACAGTGAGTAACTGGCCTACCAAGTGTGTGCCCTGCATCATCAGTACAGTGAGTAACTGGCCTGCCAAGTGTGTGCCCTGCATCATCAGTACAGTGAGTAACTGGCCTGCCAAGTGTGTGCCCTGCATCATCAGTACAGTGAGTAACTGGCCTGCCAAGTGTGTGCCCTGCATCATCAGTACAGTGAGTATGACTACTACGTCCCG
>BLSH010433794.1:172086-183876 GCA_018402905.1 Glandirana rugosa | reverse complement strand
CGGGCCTCCCCATGGTGGTGAAATGCCAGGGCCACAATTTTTTTTTAGCAGCTCTGTTGGGGGGCTTTGATGAGATATCAGGGGTCTAAACAAACCTCGGCTCTCGATTTCCATCTGTGTAGCCTCAGCTGCACAGAATGAATGGACAGGAATAGCTGTGCACCGAGCCTCCCATTCAGAAATGGAAGTATAGTAAAAAACAGTTTACTATGCTTCAGTTATGAATGAACCAATTGGTACCAATCACTGACTCTGTGGGGGGGGGGGCAGGGAAACACACAGGGACCCTGGGAAGAGCAGAAGACAAGTAAACTGGATAGAGGAAAATGGAGGAGATTGGGTCCTCTAAATGCCACCCCCGCCATACCTCCTATTCAGGTGTACAAGGGAGGCACACGGACCCCCTGGACCATGGGGCCCAGTTGCAATTGCAACCCCTGCAACCCCTATCGTTACGCCCCTGAAGCCGACAATTGCTGAATGCAGGGTAAATCAAGGCTGCTAGGGCTTTTAAGCTCTATAAATGTGGTGGAACTACAAATCCCAGACTGCAGAAACCTGACATATAGCATCATATAACATATAAAGATTGGTCAGATGATCACCTGTTTTCTTTGAGCCATGTGTAGCCAACCTGAGACCTCAATACAGATTTCACAAAGCAATTCTCTGCTAGCGGATCAAAGTATATGCCACCCCAATATATTGGTGCATACAGCATCGGTCACCCCCTCAGTGTCTAAATGTACAGGAGACTTATTCCAAGGTAAGGTGGATACAGCATCTGCACACTCCTTCAGTGCTTAAATGTAAGAGAGACCCGAATATATGTTGCACCCATCCCCCCTCAGTGCTTAAATGTATAGGAGACCCCAAGATATGCTATATACATATCACCCATCACCCCCTCAGTGCTTAAATGTATAGGAGACTCCTTCACCCCCTTAGTGCTTAAATGTATAGGAGACCCCAATATATGCTACATACATCACCCATAACCCCTTCAGTGCTTAAATGTAAATGAGACTTACCCCAAGAAATGAGGCATATAGAACCCATCAGCCTCTCAGTACTTGAATGTATATAAGACACCGAGAAATTATGTGCATAGCACCCATCACCCCCTCAGTGATTTGTATAGGAGACCCCAATTTATGCTGCACACAGCACCCATCACCCCCTCAGTACTTAAATGTAAATGAGACCCAAAGATATGCTGCATACATCACTTATCTTCTCAGTGCTTAAATGGAAATGAGGCCCCATGATATGATGCGTATAGCATTTGACACCCCCTAAGTACTTAAATGTATATGAGACCCCAAGATATGGTTCATGCAGCACCCATTACCACCTCAGTGCTAATTCACATGAGATGAGATCCCAAAATATGGTGCATACAGCATCTGTCATTAGCCCCTCAGTTATTGCTGGAACTTGTAGTTCCACAGTGAGCAGTTACAGGTTATCTTACACATGTTCACACTGAACCTGTAACTGACGGACACAGGTCAAAAGCTTAAAGCTGTAGGATGGCCAAAAAAAGTTAGATTTTTGCCATTTGCCCAGTACAAGTAAATAGTCCTATGTATTGTGTGTACTGCAGCTGGAACTACAAGTCTCAGCTGACAGCAAACCACTACCTGAGCAAAAGATATGTAACAAATGCTGCAGCAGCCATATATGGGGCACACATCATTAGAGACAACTCATTTTAACGGCCCAAAGTTGTTCAAAAGAATCGCACAGCAAAGGGAGCGTTTAAAAATCGCACTACGCTTGTCGTCCAAAAAGGAGCAGAAGGTTCTTTTGGGTAACAAACAGTCATAGAGCAGCCCATTGAAGTGAATGGGCTGCCTAATGTGCAACATGTGGAAATGTAAATTACTCTTTTAAAATTGTAAACTCGCTTGTTCCCGCAATGTTATATCTGAACTAAGAACACATCAGTGGCTCAGTTCACACCTATGTGTGTGTGCGGGCCACATTTGCTTGGGCACAGCAGCCCATTCATTTGAATGGGCTCCTGTGCTTGCGTTTCTAGCAGAAAAATGTGCATGCATCTTTTTCACAACACAACTCGCAGGGTTCCTGCACCTGCAAATGCACCGCATTTTTAAATGCGTGGGTGCCATTCAGAATGAATGGCAGCCCTGAGTGTTTTCTCACAGCAGCGCATTTTCACTGCTGGTAGTTGTGGGTGTGAGAATTGCAGCAATGCGAACTGAACCTTTGTGTCAAGGCTGGTTCACACCAGGATTGTGTATCCATACAGTGTGTAACAGCCCATCAATGCTTGCTTACAATACTTTTAAAAATATGGTGCTGAAATAGCATGTGATATGGTGCCTGCAAACACACTGCGTTTACAATCTGCACTTGGAGGCGGCCCATCCATTAAGGGCTCACGGGCGCTGCCCCCCCATCCATGCGCCCGGCCCCTTGCAGGACACCGGATGCATGGATTTCAATGGGAGGGGGGGGGGGTTAAGCACCTGATTAGAGCCGGCTCTAATAGGCTTCAAAATAGGGTGGGCTTGGGGCACAGAGAATGCGAGCCGAGCCCACCCAAATATGTTACAATAGTGAATTAATATTCGCTATTGTAATACTGATCCTCCTTCCAGCCAATCAAGAAGCAGGTCTTGAGACCCATCCCCTGATTGGCTGAAAGGAGAGGTGATCCTATTGGATGCCTAGGAGGAGGGGAGGAGACGCATGGCGGAAGCCGCCATGATGGAGGAGAGGACACAGGAGCCGCTGTCCAATGTCCGCCGTCTAGATGGGGTGAGTGCCGGACCAACCGGCAGACAGAGGGGGTGATTGTTTGCCGCCTCCCCAAAAAAAGCCACCAGCCGCCACTGCTTGGGGTTGCCATTACTAATGCAATGGCACCTGCTTGCACCAGGACTTGATTAACATGAAAAGACAATGAAACTTTTGAGATGAAATGAGGCACAGAGCGAAGAGACGCCCGATCAGGCAATGGCATCGCAAGAGCAGCGTGTTCACCTCCGGTGCGGGTAATACGCATGCCACCTTTCTTGCACCGCGTTCTGGTGTGAACCGACACTGGGTGTCTTCTCTGAGGCAAAGCTTGAACACACAATCACATCTCATCACCAAAAAAGAATGAGAAGGATTCAAACCACCAGCATCCACCTGTAAGTAAGATCTCAGTTTTGTGCTCCATGCCCTCTCACTTCTATCCCATAGTAAATCCTGCTCACAGCCCATACAAAGGTGAGTATAAAGCAGTGAATGTGACATTCCCTGAACTTTCTCTGCAGGTGAATATGTGAGATGACAGTGATGGAATGTTAGGTGAAAGTCCCCTGCACTGACAGCTCTGTGCACAGAGGAGGCAGCAGTGTGCCTGGATGGGGAGATCGCTTCTCTGATTGGCACTCATGCCCAGCACATGGATGCAGTTATGAGCTGTCAGTAATAAGACTTCTTTATGGGCTCCTCCATTGACAGGCTCCTAGGACAGGGCATTACAGTGTTGATCTATTTTTGAATAGTCCATAAAGAGCAGCAGGAGGCGATAGCCGGGTGTTTACCTTCTAATATAACCTTGCTTTCCCTGGCTGACCTGAGTTTGAACCAGCGATTAGCACTGCATCATAAGTTTAAGAACTTCCTAGTGCTCCTTATTCCTCCCAGGACCCTGAACGTAAATACAATCTGAGGCTGGGGTGAACTGCAGGCCAGCCACTCATTTTATAAGATAGGAAAGTGTTTGATGTTCAGCATTACTCCATACTGTACAGCAATCAGCAGAGCTTAGGTGCAAGACACCCCAATACACCCTGACCTCTGAGAACACCACCACCCAGCATCTGGGAACACCCACCCACACCAATCCAAAACACTTCATATTTGGCTGTTATTTCTCCAGAATGGGAAATTATGTGACTCTTTAGAAGTTGTCACTGAAACCTCATATCATCTTTAATGTGTTAATGCAATTTCAGAAGTTGTTTTCGGTCTGCAGCTCTATTAACCCCTTCATGCCACCTTCTGGCAGCCCTTTTAAAGTGGTTGTCTTCCCAATTTTTGTACTTTTACCTACAGGTAAGCCTACAATAAAGCTTACCTATAGGTAAAATGAATATCCCCCTCTCTAAGCTGTTACGGCATTACGGCGCATGCGCCATGTATGTCCCGGCAAAGGCCCGGACCTCGCCGGAAAGACGGGTACCGAATGCATGTGCAGGAGTGACGTCTCGCTGCTCCGGTCAGTCACAGCGCCGGAGCCGCGTACCCGAAAGCAAGATCCAGGGGAAGATGTCCGCTCCCTCAGAGGGGACCGATCTGCCTGGTCGGATCTTCGTTTTAAGGTAAGTATTTCATAATGAGGTAGTATGGGGTGCATACTAGCTCATTATGCTATTGTCTTGCAGGTTTTTATTTATTTTTTAAATGGGTAGACAGCCACTTTAAGTGGGCTTTGGGTGCCATTCACACCACAAGCACAGTGGAATGCTGTGAGATACATTTTTACTGCACTCCAACTGCACAGACAGTCCAAAATCCAGGTTATTCTATGGGCATAGAAAACACTATTGTAGTGCAGGGCAGTAAAGAAATTGCAGCAAGCTGCATTTTTCTGCACAGAAATTCATGCAAATGCACCGCAATGCAGTGCAAATGCACATAGAAGAAAGAAGGTGGAAGTGATCTCAAAGGAAATGCAAGAGTTTAGGGAACATGCAGCGAAAATGCATGCAAAATCCTTCTTCCCTTGCACTGTGAAGGTTAACTGCTTGTTTTAAGAAAGGTAAAGGTATAATGTGCTAGTATCCATTGCCTACTAGCACATTATGAAAGACTTACCTTAAGGCTGGGTTCACACTAGTGCAAATTGGATGTAGGTTTCTCCACATCCAATTTGCATGTCAGGAAATTGTGACCGGCTCGCAATGGAGTTGGTTCACACAGCTCTGGGACGGCTGCAGAGCAGTTTACAGGAGAGCCCTGTGCGTCTTCTGGTCCATTTCAGGTCCAAATCCAGCCAAAAAATTTGGCCTGAAACGGAGACCCCTGCTGTGAGCCGCTCCGCACAGCAGTGTGAACCCAGCCTGAAACGCTGCCCTCCCTGCAGAGGCTTGCATCTTCACCCGGTCTTCCTTTTGGGTTCGCGGGCTGCAACCGCTTGAATGGCCGAGCCATGATGACATCACTCATGGAGGAGGCACAGGTGCCAGTGACTTCACTGGCTGCTGCTCACTAGAATATCTGCTAAACGGTGCACGTTTAGGAGATGTTCATTTAACCTACGGGTAATTTATAAGCTTAAAAATATAGAGAAAAAAATAAAAATAAACTGAACCAATTTCCCCATCCACACATTCAATGTGAATGCCAGAATCCTCCCTACTGAGCCACTGCATTCTGACAGAGGGACTCTCCTGCCATCAGAATACACCGATCAACGCTGCAGATGATTGGTTGCTGATCAAGCAAAAATTTACCAACAAGCTGGTTCATGAGAAGCCGAGCGATAGATCAACTTCTCATGAATGGGAACAGCCATGCATTGATCAAATTTCAACCGATTTTTTGCTGAATTGGCCAAAAATCCTGACCGTATTATTGGGTTCCTTCAAAAGCCTGGAGTGGCCAACATCAGTCAATAGAGGACTTTTAGCTGGCTGCCAGGTGATTTTAGGTCACAGGAGAGGACAGGTAAGTGCACTACTATGACCCACAAGAGTTTCCTCTTCTCCCAAACTTCAAAGCCATGCTGGTAGGTTAAATGGCTCCTGTCTGAACAAGCCCTAGTATGTGTATGCATGAATGTGAGTTAGGTACCTTAGATTGTAAGCTCCTTGATGGCAGGGACTGATGTGAATGCAGAATATGAAAAGTGATGTGTAAACTGTACGTGATATATAAATACTGTATTATATAAATCTATGGGCTCATTCAAACCTACATATGTACTTTATGGCCTCTGCATCATGCACATTGGTACATGGGCCCTTAAAGCAAAACCATACCTTTGATGTAGTTACACTTAGAGCCCTTTCACTTTCATATTGCAATGTTTATAAATAATGACACATGCATTGCAATGTTATAAATAATGACACATATATTGCAATGTTATAAATAATGACACATGTATCGCAATGTTTATAAAGAATGACACATGCATTGCAATGTTATAAATAATGACACATGCATTGCAATGTTATAAATAATGACACATGCATTGCAATGTTATAAATAATGACACATATATTACAATGTTTATAAATAATGACACATGTATCGCAATGTTTATAAATAATGACACATGTATCACAAGGTTTATAAATAATGACACATGCATTGCAATGTTATAAATAATGACACATGTATTACAATGTTTATAAATGACACATGAATTGCAATGTTTATAAATAATGACACATGTATCGCAATGTTTATAAATAATGACACATGCATTGCAATGTTATAAATAATGACACATGTATTACAATGTTTATAAATAATGACACATGTATTACAATGTTTATAAATAATGACACATGCATTGCAATGTTTATAAATAATGACACATGCATTGCAATGTTATAAATAATGACACATGTATTACAATGTTTATAAATAATGACACATGTATTACAATGTTTATAAATAATGACACATGTATTGCAATGTTTATAAATAATGACACATGTATTGCAATTTTTATAAATAATGACACATGCATTGCAATGTTTATAAATAATGACACATGTATCGCAATGTTTATAAATAATGACACATGTATTGCAATTTTTATAAATAATGACACATGTATCGCAATGTTTATAAATAATGACACATATATCGCAATGTTTATAAATAATGACACATGCATTGCAATGTTTATAAATAATGACACATGTATCGCAATGTTTATAAATAATGACACATGAATTACAATGTTTATAAATAATGACACATGTATCGCAATGTTTATAAATAATGACACATGCATTGCAATGTTTATAAATAATGACACATGTATTGCAATGTTTATAAATAATGACACATGTATTGCAATGTTTATAAATAATGACACATGTATCGCAATGTTTATAAATAATGACACATGTATTACAATGTTTATAAATAATGACACATGAATTGCAATGTTTATAAATAATGACACATGCATTGCAATGTTTAATACAATGAAATGTGTATTCCAATTTGTTTTGGAATAAAAAATAAACTTCAATTGATGAGTTTAATCTAGCAAATGTGTGGCCTCAGAGGCACCCAGAGTACCAGCTCAGTGCACAGAAAGTCACAGAAGGGACGATGGATTTTTGGCAGGGCCAACAAGTATTTTTTCTGTTCTTGCAGAAAATGTACTTAGTTTAAAAAATAAAAAAAGAAAAGGAAAAAAGAAAGCTAGTGCAAGCACGACATTAAGGGCCCTTTTACATTTGTGCAGTGCCTTGGTGCACATGCACATCCGTTAATGTGTTTTGTATTAAACCGGTGCTTCTGACACAACAAAGCATCCAAATAAATCACCACATTTTTTGCTGCAAACGTCAGAGTCCATTGCCATGCATTGCAACACATGTGCATTCCCTTAGGGCTTTTTCACACAGGCACAGAGGTCTATGCACCTAGCGATGACAGATGTTACCCACAGTTGCTGCCAGGAGCTGTTAAAAGTGAACTATGACCACAGCTTTTTTGGCCATACTCTTGTAGGTCACAGGAGTGCAGAGCCAGTTTAGGTTTTGCAGGCATCCTGACAATAATGTTGGGATCCACCCAGATGCCTGACCAGCAGATGGCTCAGCCTCAGAGTGCTGCTGAAAGCCAGAGCCAGCAGCTCCTGCCCCCTTCACAGTCTGGCGCTCCAGTGAGCACTGGAGAGGCAGAGGAGAGTGATGATGGACATTCAGGGCTCTTGCCTTGGAGCAAACCTGAGAACTGAGCGATCAGCTGCCTTTGATTTCTCAGTTCTTGGTACAGTGCCAGAAGGGGACAGAGGCAGCATTGGATCAATACTTAATCCACCTAGGTGAATATGAATGAGTTTTTTTCCCCCCGCACTTCTCTTATAAAAATTTGTGATAGGAGCAGCTGTATGGATATTCATACACGTGTGTAATCACATCCGTACAGGGGTGAATGAACAGCTCTGGACCAAGTCTGCATTTGGATGTGCAGGAAGATCTGTACAGCTGCTTCTGGTGGCAGCTGTACAAAAGAAATCACTGGCAGGTGCATAAAAACACATGCAGCATGGGCCTCTGTGCCCATGTAAATGAGCCCTACAGCTCTGATCGTATTTCTGCATGAGCATTCCCACAACAAATGGTGCAACATGCTACTTGTATTCTGAATAGCACTCCAATGCACTTAGCCCTCGTTCACGCTGGTGTGATTTGTCATGTGTTTTGACAGTTCCAAATTGCATGAAATTTCGCACTCCAGTGCCACAGTGGAACCATTCAAATTGCTGCAAATCATGTTGAAGCAGCTTTAAAAAAGGTTCTTGCACTATTTTTTCTGATTTCATTGTGACTTGCATACACTTATATTAAAGTGGTTGTCAAGTCATGACAACCTCTTTAAACTACAGGTAAACCTATATTCAGGCTTACCTGTAAGTCCCGGGAATATCACCGAAACTTGCTCCGTTTAGGAGATATTCCCCATATTTGCATGTGCCAACGTCATCGGCACATGTGCAGTGAACAAACGGCCTGAATGGGCTATTTCTTCACGAAGTGTGCCATAAATGACTGCTCCCGTGCGCATGCGCGAGAGTGAGGTCAGCGTGGCTCCTGCCAATCACAGCACTGGAGTCCGTGCTGTGATTGGTCAGCGCCCGTGATCCCGGAAGACGACGCACTCAGCATGTCGCCGGTCACAGCGGTGCTCGGGGACTGCTGCTACAGTGTCGATCTAAGGTAAGCATTTCATAATGAGCTAGTATACGATGCATACTAGCTCATTATGCCTCTCTCTTGCAGGTGTTTTTATTTTTTTAACACTTGACAACCACTTTAAATTAGGTCGCAAGCCAAAATGAAATTGGTGGTGCGAATCGCACTGATCTGCGGCTTTGAAATCATGCTGAAGTAGTGCGATATCAAAACTGCAGCAGCGTAAACCAGGGCTAAGGGCCTATTCACACCATTTGCATTGGGATGTGCTGGGCACAACTGCAGCATAAACAACCTCATGCCAATACAAAAAAACTTAATGTGTCAATAAATAAACTTTATTTCAATAAAGTTCTAACAAAAAAAAAATGAAAAGAATGCAATGTACCGCATTTGTTGCTTCGGCAGTGTGTCCTCCCAGTGCACCCCAGCAGCCGTACATTCAGCGTGTGAATCAGCCCTAACGTATTGTGGTGCGGTGCACTACCAGAAAAAGAGCAGGTATGTTTTCCAATGGGCTGCCTATATCGCACATTAAAGAGGAGCTCCAGACTGTTTAAGAAAATAATTAAAAGTCAGCAGCTACAAATACTGTAGCTGCTGACTTTTAATATAAGGACACTTGCCTGTCCAGGGACCTTGCAATGTCCTTACCCGAGCTGATTCTTCAATCGGTTTCAGGTGCAGGCGCCAGCATCTCTAGTAAGTGCCGATTCACACAGGGGCGGCTTCAAAGTCACCCGATTCTCGTCCGACTTTGAAGCCACCCCATACAGCACAACTTCAGCGTGGCTTGCAAACGACGTCTGTATAGAAGTCAATGCAAGTCTCTCTGAAGTCGCCCCAAAGTAGCACAGGAACCTTTTTCTAAGTCGGTGCGTCTCTCCTATTAGAACAGTTCCATTGTACTGCATGGAGCGCGACTTGTCGCCCCTGTGCGAACCGACACTAAGGGAAACAGGAAGTGAAGCTTTGCAGCTTCACAGTCTGTTTCCTACTGCACATGCGCAAGTTATGCGACGCTTTGTGAATGGTCCAGTAGACGTCTGGGACCTGTGTTATGTATGGGGAGACTGAGAAGGAGGCAGGGGGGCTGAACTTCTGGCTCAGTTCGCCGTGCCAATCTGACCAGAAGTGTGAGGGAGCGGGTACCTGTCAAAACCAGGTACCCGCTCCCCTCCCAAAAAGGTGCCAAATGTGGCAGTGGAGGGTGCAGACAAGCAGAGCTTCCCCTTTTTGGTGTAGCTCTGCTACAGGTCCTGTCCGCTCCACTGTGCAGAGCGGACACGGACACAGTTCTGCTCTCATCTATGGGGAAAATGGATAAAATCGGACCACCTGTCTGTTTTCATCCGATCCGATCCACCAGACGGATGGGAAAATAAGACCACCATCCAGTGTCAGGACAAGGTCATCGAACAGTCAGGGTGAACATGCCAAACTGTGCCTTACCCACCCAAGATATATGAGCATTATATATCAGCAAAAATCCCCCCACAATCACACTGAGCCACTAATCTGCATGCTTACCCCCTAAGCATAAATTCCCCCTCCTCCCTGTACATATATGCCAACCCCCTCAAAAATTCACCCCTCCTAGAACAAATCCTCTACTCCTAAAATGTCCCCTCCTAGTACAAATTTTCTCCCCCACTTCAAACCCCCCCTTAGCAAAAATCCCCCCTCCTAGCACAAATCTTCTTATCCCCAACCTACCTCCGAACACAAATCCCTAAATTACTTTGCACCCCCTCCCAAAATTTCTCCTCCTAACACAATACTTAACCCCTACCACTCCACAAATCTGCCCTTCCAACACAAATCCCCTCCCCCCCAATCTCTCTGTGGCGCCCTTCCCCTTCACATGACACCACAGTGCCCAGGGCAGTCCTCCCTCCTGCCCACCAATTGTCTCGGCCCTGCCACCATCCATCTGGATTTTGTGGGCAGGATTGGATCGGATAGCGGCGGATGTCAGCGGACATCTGCCGCTCCATAGGGGAGATTGCAAGGTCCGATCAGGTCTGTCTGAAAATCTGACCGGCAGACCTAATTGGACAGCCCATGTGAAAGGGCCCTTACACCACTTTCACACCAGAATGTTTTTCAGACGCTTTTGCGCTAAAATTAGTGACTGAAAAGCGCCTGAAAAACTCCTCCCAATACACCCCAGTGTGAAAGTCTGAATGCTTTCACACTGGGGCGGTGCGCTTGCAGGACGGTTAAAAAAGTCCTGCATGCTGCATCTTTGCGGCGGTGTGGGAGCGGTGTATTCTCCACTCATCTACCACCCCTGCCCATTGAAAACAAGCCCAAGCGCCTGAACACTGCTTCGGAAGCCCCACTAACCGGCACTTTTAACCCCTGTTTAATCCCTTGTGGGGCAGCCTGGTGTGAATGGGGTCTTAACCACTTGCCGACCGCCGATCGGCATCTGACGGCGACAAAGTGGTTCGTTATCGCAAAACGCCGTCATATGACGGCGGCCGCGATAACGAGCAATGCGCGCGCGCGCGCGCCCCCTGGGCGCGTGTACTGCAGCGGCATTGGCTTCAGGGAAGATCACTCCACAGTGCCAGGCCAATGATTTTTGGCCTGGCCCTGTAGATCGCCCTGCCAATGGCATTATTCCCCTGCCTCTGTAAATGTAAACAGAGGCAGGGGAAGTTCACTCCTCTTCCTCTCTGAAGTCCTTTTCGACATCAGAGAGGAAGAAGAAGCAGCTAAAAACGTGAGTGCACCAACACTACACTAACACCAGGTCACATAGGCACATTTAACCCCTTGATCGCCCCCTGATCGCCCCTTAGTTAACCCTTTCACTACCTGTCACCCTCCTGTCACACTATCACATAGTGCAGCGATCTGATTTTTAGCG
>BLSH010433794.1:134124-157050 GCA_018402905.1 Glandirana rugosa | reverse complement strand
TGACTTTACATAACAGAAGGTTTCTGGGTGTTGTGGGGTTTTTTGTCTGTCAAGTGTTTTCCAAACAGGTTACGAAGCTCTATGGCCAATGTACATGTATTTTATAGCATACCCATTACCCCCAACCAACATTGTGGTGTTCTTCGTTTTGAATAGCATGTCAACACATATTAATGCAATGCACCATAGTGCATTGGACAAACCTTTTGTGAACTGTCTGTTTTTTGGGGTGTTGTGGGTCTTTGGAAGACAATACATTTCAGTTGTAGCTATAAACCACTCTACACATCCATTATTGTGCCAACATGCTTGATTACTAGGAAAAGTGTGGTACTCCCCAGGTACAGAAAATGTACACATTGTTCTAAAGTTTATTGGTAAACAAATTGTTAAAAGGTTGGTGCATACATGTATTTATTTCAGGTACTTGCACTTTTACATATACATTGTACATTCACATCAGTCCCTACCCTCAAGGAGCTTACAATCTAACTCACATTCCATACACTAGGGCCAATTTAGACAGGAGCCAATTAACCTACCAGCATGTCTTTGGAGTGTGGGAGGAAACCCATGCAGGCACAAGGAGAACATGCAAACTTCAGGCTAACCACTACACCACTGTGATGCCACCATAAAAGCATACAACCACATTTGATTGCTGAACCATAGATGTGTTCATATATTTTCTCCTTAGCTGTACGCCCTACATGTTTTGGGAAACAATCAGCAGTCCCTTCCTCAGGGGCAGATATATACAATGTGAGGTTCTATAAAAAGCACCAAATGTTAGCATAGAAACCAAGGGAAGTTAGTTTTCATAGCAAGAAAGAGCTTTAAAGAAACATTTAAGTTGGCTGCCTAATGCAATTCATGTGACATGCCCAATCTTACGCTATTAAAGTGATTTTTGTCAGCTTCGGATAGATTTTGAATCGCTTCTGTTCTGGAGGCCTCTTTCCACAGTTGCCCAATGCTAGTTGTATCTGAATGAGCATACAGCTGGTTTGAATGGTATTCTAATACCTATCTGGAGTCTGTATAATGAGGAGGCATACATGGACTGCCATAAGATGTCGCAACGTTTTATAGAATGCAAGAGTACCTGTGGACTGAAAGAGAGCAAATCGATCAATTCCCCCATCGACACTAACAGCATGGACAGAGAAATAGACTGCCAGCTATTGTATTCAGGAAGCCACAGTACCTGCAGCTGGCTGAATGCTTGGCATCTGAAAGAATGGAGTCACTGTTCCACAAAGGTTCCTCCTAGCGCAATTGATTTTTAAAAATAATATTGTGATGTAGTTTGGTGCTTGCAAAGCCACCCAAGGCACACATTTTAACTGATTTAGCAGGAATTTGGCCAAGATTTACCATCTATGGTCAGTGTTAGTTTTATGGTCCTTAGGCGGAAATGTACTATCAGGGACGATGGCATCAGTGTGAAATATCTACAAATATATTTAAAGGAAAATCTCATCTGCAATGGACTTCCTGCTGGCCTGCTTCAAGCAGGTTTTGCATTCTGATGCTTGTATGGAAACAAAAAACCTGTCCAATGCAAACAAAAGCCCAATGACCCAGGCTCTAACATCTCCATTTTTTTTCCTGGAGAACTTTAAATCTCAATCTCCATACCCATTTTCAATACACATATTGTACAGTATATTATTTTCATTGAGTGGGATAGATGTAGATCACAAGAGTCTCCATGTTACTTATACTACGCTAGCATTGCCCTGAAGCGCTTGGGATGTGTGATGTAGGTATCTCCGCAGGCTTCAAAAAGACATTCTTGTGTAGGTGAGAAAATCCAAAAGAGTGGGCTGGGTCCCATTTTTTAAGGAGGGATAGTAAAACTAACTAAAGTGGTTAGGGTGAAGGTTAACATTTTTCCTTCCATACTAACTAAGCGTAAGAAAAATTTGGAGAAATAACATGGAGTTTTCCATTGCTGACTTCTGATTCTACAAATTGTAGTTGTTTGGATGTCATTCTGACCTTCAACAGGGCAGCTGATATGTGGGTACCTAAAGTCCTCCTGTAGGGGGCTTAAGCAGCAGGGGGATCCGTGTGTGGGCAGGCGGAGGGCAATTACAGAAAGATCTCTGCAGCAGCAAAAGGCCAGTTTCTCTGCCTCCCGTTGGCTTTCAGCTGCTGTAGGGCATCGTTCCTGCAATTGTTTCCCCCGCACTGATCCCCCCCCCTTTTCTGCCTACTTCTGATCCCCCTAGTGTGCCCCCCTGTCACTGTTCTGTGCCCCCCCCCTCCAGTGGCAAGGCTGGCTTGCCTGTCCTGTTAAACAAATAATTTAAAAAACCAGGAAAATTTAACATCGTAGTAAATCATTTTGAAAAATTGTAAAATAAAACATTTTTTCAAAAATTATACATTTTACAGAAAAAATTAAAAAAATGGTTAATTCACACAGGTTCTCTGTTATGTTTTAGTGTATTTTTAGTGAAAATATTGTTTTGATATATTGGGTGGGGGCTACCAGGTAGCAGGGAAGGGCTGGCAGCCTTGGGCCTGGGGGGCAAGTCCAGTCAAGTGGCCCATTGAACCACCGAATCAGCTCACCATCCATGCCCACCTGGTTTTATAACGGATATTGAGGTTATGAAGTAAGACAAATATGATACAATGTGGTAACACAATTTAATGTTAATAGCAACAAAGGAGCTTTAACAAAAATAATTAATCAATGCAGCCTCACCACCCACCAATGCAGCCTCACCAGTGCCCCCCCCCCCCCCTTTGCCTGGCACCTACTTCCTTCCTCCACAAGAAGAAAAAAGTGTGAGCGTCAGCGGGCATCAGCCTTTTTGAATGTAAGTTAGGGTGGCCTGGGGGGCAATTTCCACCCTGCCCCCCGGCCCAGCCCTCCCCTGCCAGGTAGGCTGTATGAGGCCCCGTGATTTCTAAGAGCAGCCCTGTTCATTACTATGAGTCACTAGCCAAGTACAAGTATGTAAACAAGACCTCCTGATTTTCCTCTATATATACTTGTTCAGGGCAAATGATTAAGAAACTACTATTTTCAAAAGTAGATCAACAATGCCGTTTTTTTTTCTTTAGATAAAACTTTTTTTTTACCTTTTTTTCATCTTTTGCTGCATCTCAGTGCTACTGATTTCCTCCAGCCTCTTTGCAGCCAATTCCTATCTATATGCATGTGATCTAGAGGTAGCTGCATATCATTGCTCAGAGCGGGCTTCTTTGTGGTGACATGAGCATTGACACAGCGGCATATAGTTAGGACTGTGGGTAGCGCTTTACACAAGTTAATTTATATTCAAGGCACATCACTTTGTCATAGCAGCAACCCATTACCAGCACATATTACCCATATATTACACACCAAAGGTACGGGAATACATATATTTCTTTGGTATAGTTAGAACTGGAAGCGCAATGTTCTTGTTGGCGTGGACCTACTGTAGATGCAGCTTCCTTTGTGAATTTTTGGAGTTACGAAATATATTGATATAATTGGATTCTTCCAGATAACTAGAGATTGTCAACTGCAGGATATTAAAAAATATAAAGCAACGCATGCAGGTTACTATCCAGATTTTTAGAGGCAAGTTTAACAATAATTGGAAGGAAAACTGGAATTCAGATTCAATGATGAAATATGAATCAATGGAATTATTGCTCAAAAACTTTCTAAACTTTTAATTAAAAGGACAACCTACAAAGCCCTGATTCTGTGTCCTTAACTACAAACCACAGATAAACATGACTCTTGTGTGAATGAACTCTGTACATATAAAAAATTTATGCATATTGATGTGCGTTAATGTAACTGTCAACAATCAATGGCGTAGGATCTTTGTAATAAATAGAGTTTGGATAATCTCCACTGCCTTCCACATTGTGCATGAATATGCTTTTCATGAAACTTCTCAAACACTGTTTACCCAAGCCATGTTTCTACATAATCCTGAAATTACAGTTTAACAGAAATGCATTAAGTGAAATAATTCTAGGAAGGAAAATCTAGACTTATCTCTAGGCACATGGCTGACATGACTGATAAAATGGCCTTGTTCTGACCTGTTGAACCTTTGGTAACCTTCGTAAAAGCTTAGCCCTGTCACTCTTTCTATCTGTAGAGGCACATCTCCCAGTGAAGGCTAGACATTAACCTCACTACTTCAACTTGCTTGTGTCAAGCTTTTCAGCACAACCTCTTCTTTTTTTGGATTGAACTGTACTGTATGCACTGCCTATTACGTGTCTTTTTTCCTGCAGTTCTCTCTTGTGTATGGATATCTTTTTTTTTTGCAAAATCTTTATTTAAAGTTTCCAACAATCATAGAACAATAAAATGCAAAAAAGGCATACATATACATAGTGCTACGGTATCATCCCATAATCAGTAGAAAAATACATCAACAAGTGCATAAACCACAAAATGTAAAGATGGTCAGTCGGTAGCATCCAATAACAACATTGTCATCTACTCCAGAGCGTTCTGAATAGTGGGCAGACGTTTTTCACTTTATGTTGTGTTAGAGGGGTACATTTAGAAATGGTACGGGGCTGAGGGATGGCAGATGGAGGAAGGGGGTGGAAGAGGAGAGAGGGGTTAGTAAGGTTGGTGGGAAGGAGAGGGAAAAATAAAAAAAAAAAGAGGGGGGGGGAGACAGGGTGGAGTATTTTATTGAGTGCAGGATCCAAAAAGAGCTTTACCCTCATCTGAGAATGTGAACATGTTCTAGTGGATCCAAGCTTCAGACTAGGTCTCATGTTTATTTTGGGCAGACAGTACCATCCTGTTCAACTCTGTGACTCTAGTGAAATAAAGGGAGGGTGGAGGTCTTTCCAGATAAGTATGATGCTCGATTTAGCGGGATTATGAAGGTGCCATAGAATCAATATTTTGTATGTTTTCTCAGGATTATCAGAGACACGTAGGAGGAAGAAGGCTGGGTCCTCCAGGAGGTAGTAATCAGTAAATGTTTATTATATTTTACACACTTACTACTCCAGAAGTGTTCCAGTTTTGGACATGACCAAAAAATGTGTAGCCTCCATCTCTAGCAGTGGTCTGATATCATGGGGAAAAATTTATGGAGCACCACTGGCGTGCAATGCCACCTTGTAAGGATTTTGAAATTGTTTTCCTGAATCCGGTGCAAATGGATGACTTTAATGCAAAAAGGGATAATGCGCCTATGTTGGGCTGGTGAAAAGGTTCTGTTCAAGACTGTTTCCCATATCTGGAGAAAGGGGTGATACGGTCTTTTGGGAATATATCTGAGAGAGGGTATGAGGAAGGGAACCAGTTTCAACACAAAGTTGGAATGCATATTTTTAAATATGTTATTAAGTTTTCCATCTGTTTATCCGATTATCAGATAAAAAGATGTTGGGTGGGAGGGTGATATCAGGGCCACCTACACCTCAAATTTCTTCTGGTTCAACAGGATGTAGCCAAAATGTGCTCAGCATATGGCCAGCTTAAATATGTGATACATGTATTAAGGGAGCAACGGTATGGAACTCGCTGTAGCCTGATTTTGGGTTACTGAAATGAATTCTGTGAAAGGTGAATTCTGATTTCTGACATGCTAGTTTGCCCCAAATAAGCTGGCAAGCCCAATACAACTACTTGTGTTAAAGGTTGCACCGCCAGGATTAGGTGCCTGAAGTTGGTCAAAGCATGCCTACATAACCAACCACCCTAAATGGTCTATGATCGGCATAATCTAAAAAGAGAACATTTGCAAACATCCTGCAGCCTAAAATGTAAGCTAAGCACTTGACCTTATTAGCCAAAGGCTGGGTTATTATACATTAAGGCAACTTTAATGTACTGATGCAAAACTCACATACAGGAATACTCCAAGGCTCTGTTGGAACAATAACATCACTGTAACTAAAGCATAGATGTCATAGCTGAAAACAAGGTCCTTCATATGTTGGACTGGATAGGCTCCTGATGATACCTCACTCAGATAGACATTGTATAGCAGTGATAATCAGAAAAGTTCTCCATGAAAGCAGGGGCAGATGTCAATGCTTATTGCAGGGGTCAGAGCTCAGGTCAGCATGACCACCATGGCAAGGGTTCAGTTTTAGAAGACAGTAAGGGTATCCGTGATAATACCTAGCACTGATTGCCAAAGACCTGTCTTTTTTTAAATATGCCATTTATCAAAAAATATATTGCAAGTTATGGCATGCCAATTAAGCAGTGTCCTTAGTAGACACTGTAGACCTGACTTTTATACAAGAATTGGACAAACCACTTTTTCAGAAAGAAATACCTCTGAAAGTAGGCATTTCCATCAAATATGTATATTAGAGGTTGTTGAAATTGGCAATTGGCAAGGCAATACTCTCCTTATTGAATCCTTTGCAGATATGTATATATATATTTTTAATGACCTTGATTTAGAGCTGTGAACAGGCTGAACGTGTGACTCCAGGTTTTGAGCACCACCCTCTGTAAAGTGAAGACTTGGGTTCCACCTAGACATTGTGAAATGTTTCTTGTAACTAACTACAGTGATTATGGAAAAGCTCAGGCTATCACTAACTTTGGCATACAGTAGTTGTAGCGTTAACCAGATAGCATTAGTAGTTCCCTGGTTCTACTTGTTGCCTGGTGTTGACCTTTAAATATAGTAGCAATTTAAAATAGGTTAATCCTGGTTTGATTCACATGATGGTAACAAGCTAATCTACAGGGTCATTTGAGATTTCTGAGTGACCCTCTCCTATCATCAGAGGAGAGTTTATTGAAAACAATGTTCTAAATTAATTCTCCCTTTCATCACCCTGGTTTACAAATGAAGAAGCGAGTTCACCGAGGAGGCGCTGAGTGACATTATTAATTTGAAAGTGATGTTCTCTAGCAAGCCATCAGTCAGTACATCTGGACACATGAGGCTGCCCTCTGTGTAGAGGTGATCCGTCAAATCTGGAGGAAGCCACAGAATGTGATTCATGAATTGAGGTCCTCTTGGTTACATGTGATATCTGCCACTTCAAAGGAGCGTGTTCCTGTCCTCTGTCCCTTTGTGCGTTCTAGGGACATGGTTAATAAGTGTACAATCGCTTCGGAAAAAAATGAATCGACTCATTCTAAGCGGTCAGAGAAAGAGATTTTCCCTCTCTTGAATTTAACATTCTAACCCTTGGTCATACGTTACATTTTTGTTCATACAGAGATGCTAAAATATTGTTTGTCAGAACATCCTTTTTTACCATCGTTGACTCAACTCATTTTGTTTGAAAGACCTTAAAATGTCATCCAGACCTGCTATTTGAATGGAAATCAAGATTTATTAAACAGGTTTCATTACATTAATCCCAAAAGAAAGCCACAATCACAGCACAATTTTCTCGTGACTACTGTTAAAAATAAACATCAATTTGACACAACTAACCATTAGAAAATTGAACGTTCTGAAAACTGCAATTTTTTTTTTTTTTAACAAAATAGTATGATCAGCTTTAAGATTGTACAGATAAGACATAGACAGGTTTACTTTCTTAGGTCTTAGGCTGGATTCACACTGATGCGGTGCGGGAATTGCATGCAGTTCACACTGCGCTCTGCTAACCACTGTGGGTGTCAATATAAAGTTAATGACACGCCAAATCGGTTTGTAGAACGCAGTGCGAACTGCGAACCCATGCGATCTGATTCCAGTGTGGACAAAAAAAGGGTCATGCACCTTTTTGGTGCAGATCCAGTGCGAATTGAGCCATGTGTTATATATGCCTTAGTTTGTACCCCACTGAATTCCCATGTCATCTGTATAGGAATCTGGTGCGATTCCTGTACGAATGACATGCGATGCGGTACACCGCATCAGTGTGAACCCAGCCTTATTCTCAGTCATGCAATGATTACCTGTGGATGATTGGCCCTGGGTGCAGATCATCTGCAGGTAAATGCTACATGATGAAATAGCAACAGGCGCTGTCAGCCTCCCATTGCTTTGAATTGACATGGAGCCGCGACCCAGCCCCATCCCCTCTCTCTCCTGATTGGCTGACTGATTTTGATTGAAAGCAGCGGGAGCCAATCTTGCCATGCTGCTGTCTCAGCCAATGAGGAGGGGAGTCCCTGACAGCTTAGACAGTCTTGCAACATCGCTGGATAAAGACGGGCTCAGGTAAGTATTAGAGGGGCTGCTGCACACAGAAGGTTTTTTTTTATCAAAATGCATAAATTGCATTAAGATAAAAAAAAACCTTCTGCCTTTACAGTCCCTTTAGGGGTGTAAACTGTTCATTTGTGAATAGGGTCAGCCATATCTGAAAAAGCAAACATCCTGATTTTGGCCTACAAATCCCTGAGCCATTACCAATCAATCAGCAGCCCATGTTTTCTTCTTTTGTTTTTTTAATTGACAATTTTTATTAAAGTTTTCATTCACATAACAATGGAAAAAAAGGAAAAGTCAACAAACAGAGAGCATCATATATGATCCACAACAGACCAGCAATCCAATAAAAGTACAGTATCTCACTGAGTACACCACTCACACTTTTGTAAATATATTATTATATTTTTTCATGTGACAACACTGAAGAAATGGCACTTTGAAAATGTCCAAATTGTTCGCAAAGTGTCAATATTTTGTGTGGCCACCATTATTTTCCAGCACTGCCTTAACCCTCTTGGGCATGGAGTTCACCAGAGCTTCACAGGTTGCCACTGGAGTCCTCTTCCACTCCTCCAAGAAGACATCACTGAGCTGGTGGATGTTGGAGATCTTTCGCTCCTCCACTTTCCATTTGAGGATGCCCCACAGATGCTCAATAGGGTTTAGGTCTGGAGACACGCTTGGCCAGTCCATCACCTTTACCCTCAGCTTCTTTAGCAAGGCAATGGTCGTCTTGGAGGTGTGTTTGGGGATGCTATCATGTTGGAATACTGCCCTGTGGCCCAGTCTTCGAAGGGAGGGGATCATGCTCTGCTTCAGTATGTCACAGTACATGTTGGCATTCATGGTTCCCTCAATTAATTGTAGCTCTCCAGCGCTGGTAGCACTCATGCAGCCCCAGACCATGAGACTCCCACCACCATGCTTAACTGTAGTCAAGACACACTTGTCTTTGTACTCCTCACCTGGTTGCTGCCACACACGCTTGACACCATCTGAACCAAATAAGTTCCAGTAATCCATGTCCTTAGTCTGCTTGTCTTCAGCAAACTATTTGCAGGCTTTCTTGTGCATCATCTTTAGAAGAGTCTTCCTACTGGGACGACAGCCATGCAGACCAATTTGATGCAGTGTGCGGCATATGGTCTGAGCACTGACAGGCTGAACCCCCACCCCTTCAACCTCTGCAGCAATGCTGGCAGCACTCATACATTTATTTCCCAAAGACAACCTCTGGACACTGAGCATGTGTAGTCAATTTCTTTGGTTGACCATGGCAAGGCCTGTTCTGACTGGAACCTGTCCTGTTATACCGCTCTATGGTCTTGGCCATTGTGCTGCAGCTCAGTGTCAGGGTCTTGGTAGTCTTCTTATAGACTAGGCCATCTTTATGTAGAGCAATAATTCTTTTTTTCAGATCCTCAGAGAGTTCTTTGCCATGAGGTGCCATGTTGAACTTAGAGTGACCAGTATGAGAGAGTGACAGTGATAACACAAAATGTAATACACCTGCTCCCCATTCACACTTGATGCCTTCTAACACTAATGATTCACATGACACTGGGGAGGGAAAATGGCTAATTGGGCCCAATTTGGACATTTTCACTTAGAGGTGTACTCACTTTTGTCAGCGGTTTAGACATTAATGGCCGTGTGTTGAATTATTTTGAGGGGACAGCAAAGTTACACTGTTATACAAGCTGCACACTCACTACTTTACATTGTAGCAAAGTGTCATTTCTTCAGTGTTGTCACATGAAAAGATATAATAAAACATTTACAAAAATGTGAGGGGTGTACTCACTTTTGTGAGATACTGTATTGGTCTGAAGGGAATGCAGGAATAATAACAGCAAGATATCTGCAAGTATCAATAACATTGTTTGACCACAATATACATTGAATTGTCTAGCTTTGAAAATATTAGCCAATGAACCCTATCCCAGCAAGGGCCAATAGGGCCAAGGATTGAGCCCAGCGTGCCATTCAATGCCCGTAAAGAGCTTTCAAGAATAAATTAGTAAAAAGAAGAAAGAAAGAGAGAGAGAGTAAAAGTAGGAGGAGTCTTGAAGTTGCCACTCCCGGGAATTGGAGCATACCGCCACTGTTGACATTGGGACACATTAAACTCTCATAAGGAGTCTTCTCAGGAGTGCCAAGGCTCTCAGACTGTATCATGTCGCTCAACCATATCGGTAAGGCGAGCAGTAAGTGACTCCATGGTCAGCCCCTGTCTTCTTATCTACACCCGCAACTAGTCACGCTTGGGATATGGAGCATATCATAAACCCTACCAGTTTGTATCCGAACTACACTCAAGGTGGTCAAGGTTGAAGAGAGTCTGGTTGCCTGGTTGTTACAAACCCAGGAAATTAATTGAGATCTAATGGTGCCCATACAGTGGATGAAAAATTGTTTGAAAATCTGTCATTTGGACAGTTTATTCATTTTTGGCCAGATAATGGGTGCAAATCGTATATATTGGTTGTGATGTTTTTGATCCAAAAAAACTAAGGAAACGTTTGTAAAACTTCTGCTGAATGGACGATAAATTGAAACGTTAATGTGTTTCTTGCCCGTTAAAAATGGAACTGTTGGTATTGCGCATATGTGACCCAGAAGCAAAAAACAAGTGAGAAACTGATTCATGTCCATTGAATGATTTATCCTTCAAAATTTAGTCATTACATGATGATAATATCGTTTACTCTCACGACCGTTTGTTCATTTTTCAAAAGCACATTTGAACTATTTTTTGACTGGTGTATGGCTATCATAAGAGTCCCTCTGCCGCAGTGGTAGATGAGATTCTCCATTTGCAGGTCTCTATGAATGGGTGACCCAGCTGTCGTTCATTCCAAAAAATGACAATAGCTTGAGGGGAGAAGATCCCTAGGATCCAGTTTTGGGGTGGGGACATCCTAAATAGGGGTGCAACATACACTATATTATCAAAAGTATTGGGACAGATGCCTTTACACACACATGAACTTTACTGGCATCCCAGTCTTAGTCCGTAGGGTTCAATATTTAGCCTTTGCATCTATAACAGCTTCAACTCTTCTAGGAAGACTGTCCACAAGGTTTAGGAGTGTGTCTATGGGAAGGTTTGACCATTCTTCCACAAGCGCATTTGTGAGGTCAGGCACTGATGTTGGACGAAAAGGCCTGGGTTCTATCGGGTTGAGGTTAGGACTCTGTGCATTCCAGTCTCGTTCCTCCACCCCAAACTCGCTCATCCATGCCTTTATGGATCTTGCTTTGTGCACTGGTGCGCAGTCATGTTGGAACAGAAAGGGACCATCCCCAAACTGTTCCCACAAACTTGGGACCATGAATTTGTCCAAAATGTGTCAGTATGCTGACACTTTAAAGGTTCCCTTCACTGGAACTAAGGGGCCAAGCCCAACCCCTTAAAAACAACCCCACACCATAATCCCCCTCCACCAAATGATTTGGACCAGTGCACAAAGCAAGGTCCATAAAGACTTGGGTGAGCAAGTTTGGGGTGGAGGAACTTGACTGGCCTGCACAGAGTCCTGACCTCAACCCAATAGAATACCTTTGAGATGAAATAGAGCGGGCACTTCGAGCCAGGCCTTCTCATCCAACATCAGCGTCTGACCTCACAAATGTGTTTCTGGAAGAATGGTCAAACATTCCCATAGACACACTCCTAAACCTTGTGGACAGCCTTCCCAGAAGATTTGATAGCTGCAAAGGGTGGGCCAACTCAATATTGAACCCTACGGACTGTATGCAGACAGTGTAAGACAGACATACCACCCTGCAAAAACTCATTTCAGGGAGATGGTGCTCTGCGCACCCCCACCCATTTAACACAACTAGAGGGGTTCTGCTGGCTGGTACTGCTGGTGGGTACTGGTGGCTTGTACTGTTGGTGGGTACGGCTGACTGGTACTCCCGGTGGGTACCGCTGGCTGGTACTGTTGGTGGGTACTGCTGGCTGGTACTCTCCCAGATCGTGGTTTCTTGACCCGCCATCTCTGAGCATTAGTGTGACAGGAGCATGAGGCTGCAGTACAGAGCAGAGCCGATACTTCCTGTACAATGCCGACAACTGTCACAGGCAGAGTACATTTGGTATCACTCTGCCTGTGACAGAAGCCGGCGCTATACAGGAAGCATCGGCTCTGCTTCCTCTAGCGCTAACTCTTTTCTTCATGCTGATGCTCGGGGATGGTGGGTCGAGAAGCCGTGATCTGGGTTTGCCGGCCCGCCATCAAAGAGCAGGAGGTGGCGGGCCACATCAGAGGGTGCCCTGCGGTTAGGCACCCCTGCATTACAGGCACTTCGGTGCTCCCCCCCCCCGTGGCACCTGGGTGCGTGCGTGAGGGATCGTCCCTGCCGCCGGGATACCACGCAGGTGTCAGGGAGCCACAGCTGAAATGTGGGAGACTTGGGATATCTGGTAAGATCTAAACCACTGTTGCTTCTGATTGCTAGTCTCAGGTTAGATTTGTTGATAAACTGTTCTGCTCACTGTTCTCCTTGCTGGAGGCTCTGACATGAGGAAGGAAAACCCTGCCACTACCAAGATGGCCACAGAGACAGAGTAGAGAACACAGTAAGTCAGTGCTAGGGAAAAGGTGGCAATACTGGTGGTTTGTGCTTTGCCCTCTGCTGCCTTTTTTTGGACACACCTTCCAGAGCTTAGTACCTTTTTAATAGCAGCATACACATACAATACCAGTTTACAGCCTCTAAAGCTAAGCTAGTCATACACACAAAGGCTTCATGCATATAAATATGCTGGCATATTTTGGTCCCCAGGATGTCCTGGTACTGAGTGCAGCCACCTATGCACATGAATGGGTGAAGGCGGCTATGCGCAGCTATGCGCTGTTACTTGCATAGTGGCACATGTGTAGAGACTAAATATCTTGTTCACAGTGGTGCATAACTGTGTACAACCACCTTCACCCATTCATGTCTATGGACGGCTGTAATCCTCTAGTCAGCAGGCATCCGGCCACGTAAATTAAGCAGTATTGCACAACACAGCCCCCAAACATAGACAAGGCTATTTAGCCTTAAGCTCTATTGTTTTGATCCATATCATTTTCTAACATTTAAAAAATAAACATGTGTTGCAAGAATGCATCCCGAAATCCCTACACAATGCACACCAGCAGGTGCAAGTTATACAGAATGTGCATCTGCTAGTGTGTTTGGGCACCCACTGCTGTCTGTGCCCCCATCAGGGATAGTCAGTCTGTCTATCTGTCCCGGTGACCACTGTTACTGGTACTAAGCGTGATAGAAAATCCAAAGATTTACCGCTGTCACCAGAAGAAGACGTGTGGGGAATTTCTCCTCTCTTTAGAAAAATGTCCTCTCGCTGGTTTATGTGTCTCTGACAGGAAGTCAAATTTCCTGAACACAAACAGCAAAAAAAAAATCTAACAAGCATTCTTAAAGCTAGCCATACATGACTAGATTTCTCTCAATCAGCCCACAAAAATCAGTACATTTTTGTTAAGTGTGACTGGAGGAATCTCCATTGCCAACTATTGTATTCAAGCAGCCACATTGACTGCCTCTGATAGGAAGTAGTGACTGTTAGCCTACGGAACCACCCATGGGCGATTCAACAGGAATCGGCTGATTTTGAACCAGAACTCTACCCAAAGCCAAGCAAAAAATAAAAAACAGCACTTCTGCCCAACAGCACTAGGGTCACCAATTCAAATCCCAACCAAGGTACTACCCACCTGGAGTTTGCATGTTCTCCCTGTGCCTGTGTGGGTTTCCTCCGGGTACTCCGGTTTCCTCCCACACTCCACACGCTGGTAGGTTAATTGGCTCCTGTCTAAATTGGCCCCAGTATGTGTATGTATGAATGTAAGTTAGGGACATTAGATTGTAAGCCCTTTGAGGGCAGGGACTGATGTGAATGTACAATATATATATATGTGAAGGGCTAAATTAATGGCACTATATAAGTACCTGTAATAAATAGATAAACAGTTTTGGCTTTAGATAATGCTATATGTGTAAACATAATTTAAAAAAAATCCCACATTTTCTTTTTCCCCATGTTTCCTCAGAAATGCCCAGCCAGTGTTATAACAGTTATTCATATCTGAATACAGTTATTGTTGACCGAGAGGACAGGCACAGCATGACTTGAGTACTCCTTATATATTCTTACCTTTATTTAGAAGAAATAGTCATAGAAATGAGTGATGTGGTGTGTGTCGTGTTTCAACATTGCGTGCTACAGACAATTACTACAAACTGCACATCTGAAGCCCAGGCAGGAGAAGGGTGGGCTGGGTGGTGACAACACGGTCATGGATGTGTCTTGTGTAGGAGGGAAGCAGTGTACCTGGGCTGTTAGGAGGAAAGCAGAGGTGTGGGTTATGTCGGATGTATGTGATTGGGTATAATACATGGAGGGGTTATGTGGGATATATGCGATTGGGTATAATACATGGAGGGGTTATGTGGGATGTATGTGACTGAGTATAAAACATGGAGGGGTTATGTGGGATGTATGCGATTGGGTATAATACATGGAGGGGTTATGTGGGATGTATGCGATTGGGTATAATACATGGAGGGGTTATGTGGGATATATGCGATTGGGTATAATACATGGAGGGGTTATGTGGGATGTATGTGACTGAGTATAAAACATGGAGGGGTTATGTGGGATGTATGCGATTGGGTATAATACATGGAGGGGTTATGTGGGATATATGCGATTGGGTATAATACATGGAGGGGTTATGTGAGATGTATGCGATTGGATATAATACATGGAGGGATTATGTGGGATGTATGTGACTGAGTATAATACATGGAGGTGTTATGTGGGATGTATGCGATTGGGTATAATACATGGAGGGGTTATGTGGGATGTATGTGATTGGGTATAATACATGGAGGTGTGGGTTATGTGAGATATATGTAATTGGGTATAATACATGGAGGTGTAGGTTATGTTGGATGTATATGATTGGGTATAATACATGGAGGTGTGGGTTATGTTGGATGTATATGATTGGGTATAATACACGGAGGTGTGGGTTATGCGAGATATATGTAATTGGGTATAGTGCATGGAGGGGTTATGTGGGATGTATGCGATTGGGTATAATACATGGAGGGGTTATGTGGGATGTATGCGATTGGGTATAATACATGGAGGGGTTATGTGGGATGTATGCGATTGGATATAATACATGGAGGGGTTATGTGGGATGTATGCGTTTAGGCATAATACATGGAGGGGTTATGTGGGATGTATGCGATTGGGTATAATACATGGAGGGGTTATGTGGGATTTATGCGATTGGGTATAATACATGGAGGGGTTATGTGGGATATATGTGATTTGGTATAATACACGGAGGGGTAATGTGGGATATACTGTATGTGATTGGGTATAATACATGGAGGGGATATGTGGGATATATGTGATTGGGTATAATACATGGAGGTGTGGGTTATGTGAGATATATGTAATTGGGTATAATGCATGGAGGGGTTATGTGGGATGTATGCGATTGGGTATAATATATGGAGGGGTTATGTGGGATGTATGTGACTGAGTATAATACATGGAGGTGTGGGATGTATGTGATTGGGTATAATACATGGAGGTGTGGGTTATGTGGGATGTATGGGATTGGGTATAATGCATGGAGATGTGGGTTATGTGGGATGTAAGTGATTGGGTATAATACATGGAGGGGTTATGTGGGATATATGTGATTGGATATGATACATGGAGGAGTTATGTGGGATATATGTGATTGGGTATAATACATGGAGGGGTTATGTGGGATATATGTGATTGGGTATAATACATGGAGGGGTTATGTGGGATGTATGTGATTGGGTATAATACATGGAGGTGTGGGTTATGTGAGATATATGTAATTGGGTATAATACATGGAGGTGTATTATAGACAATTACTACAAACTGCACATCTGAAGCCCAGGCAGCAGAAGGATGGGCTGGGTGGTGACAACACGGTCATGGATGTGTCTTTTGTAGGATACCTGGGCTGTTAGGAGGGAAGCAGAGGTGTGGGTTATGTAGGATGTATGTAATTGGGTATAATACATGGAGGTGTAGGTTATGTTGGATGTATATGATTGGGTATAATACATGGAGGTGTGGGTTATGTGAGATATATGTAATTGGGTATAATACATGGAGGTGTGGGTTATGTGAGATATATGTAATTGGGTATAATACATGGAGGTGTGGGTTATGTTGGATGCATATGATTGGGTATAATACATGGAGGTGTGGGTTATGTTGGATGTATGTGATTGGGTCTCATACATGTATGTGTGGGTTATGTTGGATGTATATGATTGGGTATAATACATGGAGGTGTGGGTTATGTTGGATGTATATGATTGGGTATAATACATGGAGGGGTTATGTGGGATGTACGTGATTCGGTGTAATATATCGGGTCTAATACATGGAGATGTGTTTTGTACAGGATATATGTGTACAGTTCTGCTGTCTGCTATACAGTGTACATGAAGATGTGTAAATATATCTTGGACTTTACAGTATTTAGTAACAAATAATAATTTTATATGGGTATAAAATGCCATTAGCCTTTAATTAGTCAATAATGTGTCTCTGTATAAGGAAAGGCATTTAAAGGGAAAGCATTATGAGTATTACAAATGACTGAGGTTAAAGAAGTTTATACAGAGTTTTGCAGTTTTTTGCACTGGAATCGTTTCAATAGTTTTCACCCAGAGCCTGGTGTAATCCACATGCAGAATTTTCTTGAAAGTGTATTGTAGTTTTTTTTTAACCTATTCTGCATGATTTTTCATGTTCATTCAAACCTTTTCATGTGCATTGCAGCAAAACACTTTGCGGTGGTATTAAGGCTTCATACACACGGACGTTTTTTAGCGTCTTTTGCAGCGCTCCATGTTATTCAATGGCCCCATAAAACACCAAAGTTTTTGAGCTGTAGATAGGGTCGGCGTTAGTGAGCTGAAAGCAGAAAACACGGCCAGCGTGTTCCGAGGCTGTAGCGTTATGGCGTTTTTGACGCTGAGCTGTCAAAATGCTCACTAAGGCCGTAGCGACGTTAACTGGCGATTATAGCGCCGGTGTTTTCAGGATAAAATATCAGAGGAATGTTTTTTTTTAAACAAAACGCCTATTGACGCTGACGCTCACTAACGGTCATTAGCGCCGATGCAAAACGCAGACAAAATCACGTTTTTGACGCAGATTTTTGCCTGACATCGGTTCCGATGTTTTGCTATTACGCCCGTGTGTATGAGGCCTTATTATCAATGGCACTCCAATGCATTAATCCAATGTGCCTTCGATGCACATACATTGCAGTGGACCACAACACACAGTAAAGCCCCGTACACACGGGACGACGATCGCACACAACAGGTCGTACTAACGATCGTTGTATGTGATATCGATCGTTCCTATGTGCGATTTGAACAGTCCAACATACGACGGTCGTACAAGAGAGTTGTATGAGCAGACTAGAAAACTTGATCGTACCAACAAGCTCTCATACGACCGTTGTATCGCGTGTACAGAGCAGTTGGTACAACAAGTTGTATTGTGCAAAACACGCATTCTCCGAAGTCAGGAAAGGCTGGATGCTAATTACATACGCCTGGACATTCTTTCTGTGCTCGTACGATCGTGTAGTGCAGTCAGTATGCTACATACAACAGCCAACATACGATTTGACACGATCGTACGTGCGATCGTCGAACCGTGTGTACGGGGCTTTACACAAAACATGCTGCATGCTTGATTTTTTTTTTTTTAAGCCATTAAATTATTTATTGTCCTGCATATTGGCAGACAATTCATTTGGACAGGTTTGAATCCAGCCAAATATATTGCTGTTATTTTACGAATCTTTAGAAAGTGCTGCCAGCTAATATTTCGTTATAAACAACATAAACTTAAACCCAAACCAACAGTTAGCAGTGCTAGGTCAGTTATATCTAAATGCAAAACTGAAATCATCGCACTGGGATTGTGGACTTTTGCAGCACCACGTTGTATTCTATTTTATTTTAACACATCATATTTATATATCATTTTACATTATTGAGGTCTTTTGGTGATGAGTAAAGCTTCTAGACTGATTTTCACATGCATTGTGTGGATATGGGTACATGATTGAATTATATATATATTCTTTTTGTTATTTTACTTTCACATGCGTTGAAATGAATTCATGACTAATATAGGATTACGTTTTTTTTAGCTATAACTGACCTTGCACCAATGTTGGTTAGAATCTTTAGAAACCGAGCCCCTTTTTTTTCCTTGAAACAAATGTTGTGTTTTCCAAGTTAGGAAACCTCAAATAAGCAGCATATTGTCCTTGAAAATTATAAATTGGCAACTGTCAAAAAACCTCCAATTTTATTTAAATAATGAGAAATCTTTCAGTATAGCATACTTTGACTTAACTCATTTTTGCTGGCTGCTGTTATCTGGAGTCGTTAGGAAGGTGTCACCTGTTCATTGTTGTCTGGAGATAGAGGTAGCTAAATCACATTACAGGTGAAGTCATTAGGGCTTGCTGTTTGGAAATTGTCAGGTAGCAGTTCTCATAGTAATCAAATGGTTTTCATGTCCTTTTGTTTTTTGCATTCCATTTTTTTTATTTCTTCTTATGGCCTGCATTGCATCATAACCATGTGTTTCATTTTATACCTATGGCTTCCTTCTTTTTCCTTCTCTTCCTTTCAATGCTGGCCAGCAAAACTTTCTCTTCCATTCTGTCTCTCCCAGCAATACTCTCTGAACATATTTTAAAAAGTATTGTTTTTCTGATTCCTAAAGGGATGCCAACCTGTGCTTAGGTGTTTACTAAGTAAGTACTGGCAGCCAGGTTTATTATAGTTGTGCATTTCTTTTGGGTTTCCAAATGAGATTTGTTTCGCATTCATGTGTCTACATTACATATTATATATATATATATATATATATATATATATATATATATATATATATATATATATATATACACACACACACACACACACAGTGCCTTGAAAAAGTAATCATACCCCTTGGAATTTTCCACATTTTGTCATGTTGCAACCAAAAACGTAAATGTATTTTATTGGGATTTTATGTGATAGACCAACACAAAGTGGCACATAATTGTGAAGTGGAAGGAAAGTGATAAATGGTTTTCAAAATTCTTTATAAATAAATATGTGAAAAGTGTGGCGTGCATTTGTTTTCAGCCCCCCTGAGTCAATACTTTGTAGAACCACCGTTCACTGCAATTACAGCTGCAAGTCTTTTTGGGGAAGTCTCTACCAGCTTTGCACATCTAGAGAGGACATTTTGTCCATTCTTTGCAAAATAGCTCAAGCTCTGTCAGATTGGATGGAGAGCGTCTGTGAACAGCAATTTTCAAGTGTTGCCACAGATTCTCAATCGGATTTAGGTCTGGCCTTTGACTGGGCCATTCTAATACATGAATATGCTTTGATCTAAACCATTCCATTGTAGCTCTGGCTGTATGTTTAAGGCCATTGTCCTGCTGGAAGGTGAACCTCTGCCCCAGTCTCAAGTCTTTTGCAGACTCTAACAGGTTTTCTTCTAAGATTGCCCTGTATTTGGCTCCATCCATCTTCCCATCAATTCTGAGCAGCTTCCCTGTCCCTGCTGAAGAAAAGCATCCCCACAACATGATGCTGCCACCACCAGGTCTCATGGTGGGAATGGTGAGTTCAGGATGATGTGCAGTTAGTTTTCCGCCCCACATAGCATTTTATAGGCCAAAAAGTTCAATTTTGGTCTCCTCTGACAAGAGCAGTGTTCCTCAATCTTTTTTGTCTTATGGCGCACCAAAAAGATCTAAAAATTTTTCATGGCACACCTGGAAAGATTTAACATTTTTTGTGATGAAGAGCTTATTTATTTTTACCTATTCATTTAATTTTAAATTTGATGTGAAAGATGTGCCTGCTTTCGAGAGCAAATCAGGTTGCAGTAGGGTTGCCACATCATCCCTTTAATCCAGGACACATATGGATTACACAGGTTGTTCTGAGGCTAATTAAATGCAGATGAGGCACCAAGTGAGTTTAATTACCACCTTAGGGTCCTTTCACACACACGGACCGTTCATCAGTTCATCAGTTTTTCATCCGTTTTTTCATCTATGGTCATCAGTTTTTCATCAGTTTTTTTTTACATTCACTACCAATGCAAAAACGGATGAAAAACTGACCGTTCGTCAGTTTACATCCGTTTTGCGTCCGATCCGTTTTTTTGACTGATGAAAAATAGGACTTTCATCCGTTCAAAAAAACGGATGCTGACGGAAGCGGATGAAAACGGATGCAAATACATGATCATCAGTTGTCATCCGTTTTTCCATAGAGATGCATTGATGTCCGTTTTTCATCCATCAACGGATGGATGAAAAACGGACAAATGGTCCGTGTGTGTGAAAGGGGCCTAAATCAGCCACAGAACCTTTATAATTAATATGTGTCCTGGATTAAAAGGATGATGTGGCAACTCTAGGTTGCAGCGAGGCTCCAAAGTTGTCAAACGGAACAAACAAATAGAACGGTCTCTCTTATAATATAATTAGAGCGATCGAGTTCTCCCGAGATCTCGCACAAGTCTCGCGTTACAAGAGGAACCAATGAATGACAGACTGACAGAGATTGCGTTTTTATATATGTTACTTTTTTTAACTTTTGTGATTTACCATTACATTTTTCGATATGCTCAAGTTTTCGAAACGCTAGCCATTTTAAATATTTTTCAAAACTCCCACAGCTCACCTGCAAATCTTACCCAGCACACAGTTTGAGAATCACTGGACCAGAGCACCTTCTTCCCCATGTTTGCTGTGCTCCCACATAGCTTCTCCCAAACTGCAAACTGGACTTCTCATGGCTTTCTTTCAACAATGGTTTTCTTCTTGCCACTCTTCCATAAAGGTCAGATTTGTGGAGTGCATGACTAATAGTTGTCCTGTGGACAGATTCTCCCGTCTGAGCTGTGGGTCTCTGCAGCTCCTCCAGAGTTACCATGGGCCTCTTGGCTGCTTCTCTGATTAATGTTCTTCTTGCCCGGCCTGTCAGTTTAGGTGGACGCCATGTCTTGGTAGGTTTGCAGTTGAACCATACTCTTTCCATTTTTGGATGATGGATTGAACAGAGCTCCGTGAGATGTTCAAAACTTGTGATATATATTTTTTTATAACCTAACCCTGCTTTAAACTTCTCCACAACTTTATCCCTGACCTGTCTGGTGTGTTCCTTGGCCTTCAAGATGCAGTTTGTTCACTAAGGTTCTCTAACAAACCTCTGAGGGCTTCAAAGAACAGCTGTATTCTGAGATTAAATTACACATGTGGACTCTATTTACTAATTAGGTGACTTCTGAAGGCAATTGGTTCCACTTGATTTTAATTAGGGTATCAGAGTAAGACCCCTTTCAGACTGAAGTGGCGCTAGAGCGTCGGTCGTGTTTGCCGTGCTTTAGCAGCATTTTAGGGGTGCTTTTCGGGAGTGTTAGCAGGGCATATTTTTTTTAAGGTTATGTGACAACGTGACCTTAAAAAACCCCAAAAAAGACCAATTTTTGTGGTGCTTTTGAATCGCTTTTCAGGTGCTTTGGAAGCACTGCCCATTCATTTCAATGGGCAGGGGTGTTTTTGAAGCGCTATTTGTAGTGCTTCAAACCCACCCCAAAGATGCTGCTTACAGGACTTTTTTGACCGCCCCGCAAGCGCACTGCCCCAGTGTGAAAGCACCCATTGAAATCAATGGGAGGTGGTTTTCGGGCAATATTTTTAACGCTGAACACCTCAGTGTGGAAGGGGTTTAAAGAGGGCTGAATACAAATTCACGTCACACTTTTCAGGTATTTATTTGTAAAAAATTTTGAAAAACATTTTTCATTTTCCTTCCACTTTACAATTATGTGCCACTTGTGTTGGCCTATCACGTAAAATCCCAATAAAATAGATTTACATTTCAATGAAATTAAAAATGTATGAATATTTTTTTCAAAGCACTGTGTGTATGTGTGTGTGTGTATATATATTTTTTTTTTTTAAAAACAGGGGCCTTGTAGAATAAAATGGTGGCAGTTGCCCGTTTTCTTACGTTGCACAATATGTGTGCACTGCGCAGCTGTTTTCCAAGCAGATATTTCAGGGACAATGCACTAAAATAAATTTTTGATTATTATTATTTTATTATTATACAAGATTTATATAGCGCCGACAGTTTGCGCAGCGCTTTACAATATTAGGGCAGACAGTACAAATTACAATACAATTCAAACAGGAGGAATCAGAGGACCCTGCTCGTTAGAGCTTACAATCTAGGAGGGAGGGTTAAATGATACAAAAGGGCAGTAAACTGCGGGGGATGAGCTGATTGAGAAAAAAGGAGTGTAGTTATTAGGTGGTGGCAGGATAGGCTTCCCTGAAGAGAAAAGTTTTCAGGGATCGCTTGAAGGTGGATAGATTTGGGGCCATTCTGACCGATTGGGGTAGGGAGTTCCAGAGGATGGGAGAGGCTCGGGAGAAGTCTTGGAGGCGAGTATGAGAGGAGGTGATGAGGGAGCTGGAGAGCAGGAGGTCCTGGGAGGAGCGAAGAGGACGGTTAGGTTGGTATTTTGAGACAAGGTTGGTGATGTAGCTGGGAGCAGAGTTGTGGATGGCTTTGTAGCTGATTGTTAGCATTTTAAATTTAATTCGTTGGGTGAGTGCTGTCTCTTATACACATCTCGTCTGTGAACAG
>BLSH010433794.1:93423-110386 GCA_018402905.1 Glandirana rugosa | reverse complement strand
AGTGTATCCGCCTCTAAAGGAAAACTCCTACCAGGCCTCTGACAAACCTTGTTTCAGGGTTTTGACCTGAGACGCAAAAGTGTCCACAGTTTTAGTTGACTGAATCGGAAGCTTCTGTAACCGAGAGACTTTCTAAGGTACCTGTTCTCCTACCTGAACGAAGAGTTTTCTCGTACCGTCAGTCAATACTTATTAAACTTCGGTCGTTACCGTTGCTGTATACACCGATCTTTGGACCTCGTGACCGAGTTATCCAACTTCTGCGTATAAGACCGTCTAAGGAGTTTTGTCCTTTAAGACCTGAGGAAGAGTTGAGACAGTCGTCGCCACAGGATATAGCGTGACACCGCTGCTGACAGAGTTGAGAAGGAGTCCAGAATTTCCTGTTTTGAGGAATCTGCCAGAATATGCGTCTTCAACCTATTGAGCCAGTGCTCCAGGTTTCTAGCCACATATGTCGTTGCCATTGCTGGCTTCAAATTATTCATAACTGACTGCCATGCTCTTTTGAGAAGCAAGTCCATCCTCTTGTCCATGGAATCTTTCAGAGAGCCAATGTCTTCGAAGGCTAAGTCAGTTGATTTTGACACCTGTGAAAACGCAGAGTCCAGTTTTGGGACTTTGTTCCAAACAGTCTCCGGACCATCCTCAAAAGGAAATCTCCGCCTATGTGACCGGGAGAAAAAAGGTTTCTTCTCCGGCTCCAGCCATTCTTTTTTAATCATCTCTGAAATAACCAAATGTACTGGAAAGGTGCGGCTTTTAGAGTCCCCTAATCCCGCATACATGCGGTCATGTAAAGTGAGCTCTTTCTTTTCTTCCTCTATTCCTAGAGTAGAATGGATCACTTTTAGGAGTCCCCCCACTTCTTCCAGCGACAATTTATATTTAGTAGTCGCATCGGATTCACTTTCCTCCTCCTCCTCCTCCTCCTCCTCTGAATCCTCCTGGTCCAGAGACCCTGCTCCCTGAGAAGCTGAATCTCCTCCCTGTTCCAGGGATACCGCAGAATCCTTCTGGGAGCCCACAAGCAGCTGCTTGGTCCTGCATTCTCTTGAGGGACCTGGTCCTTCCGCTAGGCTGGACCTAAAGCTTTGGAAGGTGGCCCTAAGCTCATCCCTAATTGTTGACACTAGGTCGCCACATAAGGATGGGGACTCCTCTTTGACGATATTAGCAGTAGAATCTTCGCAAAGAGTTTTTGTCCAAGAATCACTCAATTTGTCTTTGCAAACTGGACATCTTCTTTTGACTGGTTGAGCCTGGCTTTTAGCCTGGACAAACAGAAGAAGGGACAAAAGAAGAAACCACGCTGAGAAGCTGCATGCAGCTGGCAGAAAAAAATATACAAAAACACCCAGGTGCACAAGGACATACACTAATACCTGTGCCCAAGCAAGCCCCCACCACCAATACCCCCTATAGGATTCCCTAATTCAAGGAGGAGTGCTATTCAGCGCACCCTGCCTAGCCCCGTGCTGCCACCCACAAGCCTAGGGTATCCCAGAGGATCGAGGTGGAAAGGGGGGGATGGGGTGGGGTAAAAAAGACCCATAGGAGAATGGCCTTGTAAACAGGTCCCAGACCCTTACCTTGGCCTTGCTGGTGCCTTGGCTTGCCCCCTCAGCAGATGATCCTCTGTCCTCCATCGCAGAGTGCACTACAGTCGCGTGCTGTACCAGGTTCGAGATTCAAAAACGCCGCCGCGCCGACCGGAACTTTAAAAAGGCACCAGGTGACCCTGCCCTCTCCCCCTGCGCTTGGCGCCGGAAATGACGCTGCGCGCCCGACCTGGAAGTGTCTGCCCCTTCCTGTGTTTCACACAGGAGCGACTACCACCAACAAGATGGCGGTGCCGCGATCGCCGCACTCTGCCCTTGCCACCGACGGATCGCAGCCAGCCGCTGCTGCCAAAATAGGGGCTGCCTTCCTGCCGGTACAGGCTCTCCCCGAGCACGGAAGGGGGAGAGGGAGCCCACGGACAAGCCTGACTCGGAGCAGGTAGGAGGGTCACATCTCCAAGGCAGCGTGAACGGAGGTGAGAGCCCCAGTCTCCCAGGACAGAACCCAAGAGAACATGGCCCCTCACCAGAGGTGTTCCTCCTGGCTGGAGGAAACACAAAAAACTGAAGGATAGTGGATGAAGGCCTCCTTTTAATTTGTGAATGGTGAGGTGTTTCCTGTTGGAGGAGGAGCCATGATCTCTCGGGTGCTGTCCTGAAAGACGATTTGGAAAGGCCTCTTTTTTTTATTTGTTCAGGGAAGCCTATCCTTCACCCACCTAAGACCTGTACCTGAGCCACCCCCATCAACCCACCCCACCCCCGCGGCTACTAACTTATTGTACCACCACCCCCTCCCTTTATAATGTAAGCTCTAAGAGCAGGGCTCTTCTGTCCCTTCTGTATTGAACTGTATTGTAATTGTGATGTCCTCCCTCTACATTGTAAAGTGCTGCGTAAACTGTTGGAGCTATATAAAACCTGTATAATAATAATAATATATAATAATTATTTATATATTACTTACTTATGGTAATTAACCACTTGCCCCCCAGGCCAAAAACCACCAAACCCCCACAACCCCCAAACATTATATATGTTTTATTAGCAGATACCCTAGGGAATAAAATGGTGGTTGTTGCTACTTTTTATGTCACAAGGTATTTGCACAGCAATTTTTCAAACACGTTTTTTTTTTTATTTGAAAAACTTTTATGAATAATAAAAAACACTAAAGTTAGCCTGATTTTTTGCATAATGTGAAAGATGATGTTACGCAGAGTAAATAGATACCTAACATGTCATGCTTTAACCACTTCAGCCCCGGAAGGATTTCACACTTTAGGACCAGAGCACTTTTTGCGATTCGGCGCTGCGTCGCTTTAACTGACAATTGCGCGGTCGTTGTACCCAAATTAAATTTGCGTCCTTTTTTTCCCACAAACAGAGCTTTCTTTTGGTGGTATTTGATCCCCTCTGCGTCATTTCTGATCGCACATTTCTTACTTTTTGCTAAAATACAAATCCAAAAAAAAAAATATAAAAAAACATTTTTTTCAACGGTTTTGGCCGATTTGTATTCTTCCTCATATTTGTGATAAAAAAAATCACAATCGGCGTTTATTGATTGGTTTGCGCAAAAGTGGATGATGAGAATTAATTTCTGGGGTTTTTATTTTATTTTTATTTTTATTAGTAATGGCGGCGATCTGCGATTTTTAGCGGTACTGCGATATTGGGGCGGACATGTCGGACCATTTTGACACTTTTTTGGGACCATTGACATTTATACAGCGATCAGTGCTATGAAAATGCATTGATTACTGTGTAAATGCCATTGGCAGTGAAGGGGTTAACCTGGGGGGGTGGGCGCTGTAAGGGTTAACTGTGTTCCCTGGGCGTGTTCTAACTGTGACAGTGTTTGACTGGCAGGGGAAGGGGAGTGATCACAGCTTCCATTTACAGGAAGGCTGTGATCACAGCCCTTCCCCCTCACACAGAACGGAGATTCGTGTTTACTTACACGGACCTCCGTTCTTTCACTGCGGGGGGGGGGGGCATCGCGGATAGACGGCAGAGATCGAGTCCGCTGCACCCGCTCCCTGGCCCCCCCGAACACAGTGAGCGTGTGAGTGTGCCTCCGGCGGCGCGCACGCGCTCACAGCACATGATATCGCAGCCGCCGTCTTATGACGGCGGTTTGCGATATCGAGCCACCTTGTCGCCGTCAACCTGCGGTTGGCGGTCGGCAAGTGGTTAAAACTGCGCACACTTGTGGAATGGCGCCAATCTTCAGTACTTAAGAATCTCCATGGGCAACGCTTTAAAAATTATTACAGGTTACATGTTTAAAGTTACAGAGGAGGTCTATAATTATTGCTAAAACATATGCTAAAACAAGTCCTTATGCTGGTTAAATTAGTAAACTATGAGAACTAATGAAGGTGCTATATATAATCTATGTGTATGTGTATCTGGCTCTGATACTAGCCAGTGCCTCACCAGCTACTGACCTCACTGCCCATCCCTGCTGTGCTGCCAAAAATGCTACACACAGTTTTTGGTGGACTAGGCAGTCCATATACACAAACCTGTTCAACATGATGCAGCAAAGTAATTTGAATGGCCCTAATGCCCAGTACACACGGGACGACGATCGCATTCAATAGGTCGTACTCCCGACCGTTGTATGCGATATCGATCGTTCGTATGCGCGATTTGAACAGTCGAACATATGACGGTCGTACAAGGGAGTTGTATGAGCAAACTAGAAAACTTGGTCATACCAACAAGCTCGCATACGACCTTGTATCGTGTGTACAGAGCAGTTGGTACAACAAGTTGTATTGTGCAAAACACGCATGCTCCAAAGTCAGGAATGGCTGGCTGCTAATTACATGCACCTGAACGGTCTTTCCCCGGACGTACGATCGTGTAGTGCAGTCAGTATGCTGCATACAACAGCCAACATACGATTCAACACGGTCGTACGTGCGATCGTCATCCCGTGTGTACGAGGCTTAAGCTGTCTTATGTGATTCATAGCTTACATAGAGTGCCGTCTTTTGCCCCTGCAGCTGAACAGGCTGAGGAGTGCTAATTTTAGGAGGATTGCATTGTGATCTCTCTTTTAACCACCTCAGCTCCGGGAGGTTTTAACCCCCCCATGACCAGGTCATTTTATGCTATTTAGCACTGCACTAGTTTAACTGGCAATTACACAGGCATACAATGCTGTACCCAAATGAAAGTTGTATAATTTTTTCACACATGAATGTTTTCTTTTGTGGGTATTGGATCACCACTGGGTTTTTTATTCATTATATAAACAAAATAAAAAGACTGAACATTTTGAAAAAAAAACATTTTTTTATTTTCTGCTAAAAAACATACCATATAAATTAATAGAAAAAATATATAAATGTTGGCCAAAATGTATTCTGCAACATGTCTTTGGTGAAAAAAATCCCAATAAGTGTGTATAGATTGGTTTGCGTGAAAGTTATAGCGTCTACAAACAATGGTATATATACTGGAATATTTTTTTTAAACTACTAATGGCGGTGATCAGCAACTTATATTGGGACTGCGATGAGAATCTGACACTAATGCTAAGGTCTGGTTCACACCTATGCATATTCCAGGTGCATTTTGTGTTTTTCAATACATGTTTTTGATCCATTGAAGTCTATGGAACCAAAAACCAGAAAAAAGTCCCTAGCTCTTTCCGTAAAATGCACAGATGTGAACTACATCCATAAGAAACCTTGTTAAATGGACTATAGTGTGTTTCTGTAGAGCTGTAAATGTACTAAAAATGCATAGGTGTGAACCAGGGTTAAGTGGGAACTGACTAACTGCCACTGACTGATACAGTGATAATACTATACACAGTCACTGTACTAATGACACTGGCTGGGAAGGGATTAACATCTCAGGTAATAAAGGAGACAAATGTGTGCCCAACAAGTGTTAATTTGTATAATGTGTGATGCTTTTTGCTAAAGATCTTTTGGTTTCTTATTTCTGCTTTGCAGGGAGAAGAAACAGAGAGATCATTCCCTCTGTACAGAGCTCTGTATTGGTTGTCAACACAGGGCTCTGAGCTGTGACTGGGCACAGCCAATCAGCAGGTTCTGGCCATGAATCATTGGCCGGGACCTGCTGAAAAACTCCCCCCTGTGTAGAATCGCAACTGGTGTAAGCGCAGGGGGGCACGCATGCGTATGCCCTAAACCCAGAAACAGGCAGCGATGTACCAGCATGTCACAGCCGCCTGTCTGCATTACATTGTGGGCAGGTGGTCTGGAAGTAGTTAATTGCCCTGCTTGTTTGTGTCTGTGTCATATTAAATTACTGTTTACTTCTAACCTGCAGAGCACTAGACTGAGAGAGCCAGGGTTTGTGGGATATGTAGTTTCATCACAGAAAGTGCCATGTCCCACACTAAAGACAGAGGCCATGCATTAACCTGTGCAGTGCCATGCCTCATGTCTCATGTTTGAACACACAGAGACTTTTGACACTGACATGTGACAAATGACACCTACAACTGCATTATCAATGCACATCTTATGCAAGATAAAAACACAAGGTGCAGCCCATTGTACTGCAACATTCTTTTTGTTACAACTTTATTGAAATGTGACATTTTATACAGTTCTATTATACAGTTCTATTGGTCACAGCATGGGGTGGTGGATTGCGTTTCACCATGCCTCGTTGAAAAAAGTACTAAATGCCGCACTGCAGCGGCACACTACTGCAGCACCATGATGTGAATTACCATGACAGGGAACAAGGCTCTTTGCCTTGTCTATGTGTTAGGCAGCCTCAACTGATATGAATGGACTCTTAATTACAAATAGAACCTAGAGCCCACATTCACACTGAGGGCGGGTTTGAAATTGCGCAAGTTCAGCTGAACTCGCACGATTTCAAACCGGCATTTCGGTGCGAATTCGGGGGCGATTTGACAGACATCTGTGTGGGCTCATGCATAAATGTCTATTGAAATTGCCCCCGAAGTCACCAAAAGTAGTGCAGAAACTACTTTTGGGTATCAGCGCGGCGCCGCAAAGGCCGTGTTGCACCAATTTGGATGGTGCCATGGCTGGGATTAGGCTCCGATTTGGCATGCGATTTAACATGTCAAATCGCATACCAAATCGGCCCAATGTGAATGTGGGCAGAAGAATGTTTCTTTATTAGTAACTATATTTCATTGTTCCAGCAACAAATATAGCACCTGCATGATGTGCAGTTACAATAAAATGGATTTCAATCCAGCTGAGCAGTAGAAAATTTATCAAAAAAGTTTTAGTTTTGAGGGGTGTTTAAAAAAAACAAAAAACTGTAGCTTAAATTGTGCTTTGCATGATGAATACGGGAAACTAGATCTAGCCTGGAGTCTGCATTTTACTGGAAAGGAGTTTACAGCAACAAGCCCAGTTTAAACTCACAGAACCATAACAGGTTTTAATTGCGCCCTTGGCTTTCCCTGCAGTCTGCTGCACTTTTTCTGGCCTCTCGCTGAGGCATGTGAAACCTTTAGATCAGCAGCCGTCCTGCATTTTAGTCAGTTTACTTTCTAATAACCTGTAATTGACCTATGCAGACTTATAATTTAAAGAACAGACCTAATCCTTTTTACAGTGTGCCAATTCTTTTTCTTTGCTTGTTTCTGGTGACCCTACATGTGGAAAGTCTCAGTTCTTTGGAAAACATTTTCCCTTGCCCTCTGAAGGATCTTTGCATTCTGCAATTGACAATTTTTATCTGATTTTCCTAAGCACTTATCTACTGGTGCTTATAAAGCTCTCCATATACTTCTCAATTTTTGGGTCCTGGTGAACAGGCCAAAATTTGATCACTGGGAGTCCCTGTTAGGCCCCTTTCAGTACGACAGTTGAAAAATTGAAGGAGAAACATTGTCTGCTAAACAATGGCTGCATCCAGTCAGATGCAGCTACTGTTTGGGTATTTTGACAGCCAACAGGAGATTCATGCACCGCACACTGTGTAGACTGTGTAGAGTGGGTTGATGGGAGAACCCCCATCACCATAACTACAGTGATCGCCACTGTCTTCTGGATCCCAAGCAGACCAACTGCCCTGCTGCATTGAGGAAAATGCAAGGCATTCTGTCAATGCTATTCATACCAAGCAGGAAACCCCCGTGTTCACTATGCAGCAGGGCAGATGCTTGGCACAAGCCCAGAAGAAGGCAGGGATCACTGTAGTAGTGGTGGCTGCTACAGTGATTATCTGCCTTCACAGCGGTCCCACAGCTATGGTATATGCATGCTTGCATTGTTCCAAGCTGGACCAATGTAACTATGCAAAAAAAAAAAAAAAAACATACTTTTAAGTTCAGCTTTAAAACTGGACTCTGGCCACAGAATTTAAATATCTCAGTAGCTACAAAGGGTATAAATTTACTTGTGTAAGCCAAATGCATCGTGCAAATACAGTAGTGGTAGCATCACTGGGCTGCACATAGCCTTGGCAAGTGTAGAGGTGTTGGAAGGACTCAACAGGTCCACCCACTACAGGCTGAGGAATACCAAAAGAGGGGGCGGATACAAGGCCCAATCGCCTTGGATAAGAAGAGAGAGCAGATATAGGGAGGTGCAGCATGGTGCAATGGCAGTAAACACACAAGAGTCCAGTTGCAGAGAATGGAACTTGTATTAATGTATAATCCAGTAATTCACAACAAACCTGGCGGTAAGGCACCCGACCGGGAACACTCACGGCATGTAACAGCAATGTGTAAGAGATCAGGTCTTAAATGTGCAGACAGCATCTGTCTTGAGGGGCTGAATGCGACCTGGCTGGTCTGAACCCAAGTGGGGAGGTCTCCAGAAGGATGGCGTGTCCCTATCCTTTCCTTGCCTGCAGCCTCTCCCTGCCACCAATTGCTGTCCCTGTCAGATGTGTAACCTGTCCCTACACTACCCACATGCAAAATGCACACCAAGCCTGGGAGCCAGGACCTTAAATAGACTCTGCCTGACCCAAGATGGCTGCCAGCATCCAATTAGCTTCCCCAGTAACCCTGGAAACCATAGAGGAACCATGTTTCTTTTGACTTCCCCCTCCAATTGCAATGCCGCTGCTTTTGAGCAACACCTGCAGTGGAGAAAGTAGACTACCTGCCTACAAACAGTGACTGGTCTTTATAACAGGAAGCTCCTGCACAGAGGCAAAGTTTCACACAGAATTACTGAATATTATACCTGCTGGCAGCTGTATTCTTTTTAAAATGTAACTCTAGTGATGTGTAAATTATAGAGCAAGAGTTGGCTCTGGAAGTCTGCAGTCTTTATGATTACCCTGATTGCGTAAATATTTTATGACTTTTCTGTGTATTCTATCATATCAAATTCATGCCAAGCTAAGCCATTTCCCCAAGTGGCTTTAAAGATACTTTTCGTATCCATGAGATTTTTTTTATCAAAGCAATTAAAAATAATAATGATGCGTTGGGCGAGCGGGGCACAGTGTCCGACATTATTATGTTTTCACGCATGCATACTGGTTACTGATGTCGATAGCGCCATTCTGTATATCACTTATATTATTTCCATGTTTGCTGATTTTCGCACACTTTTTTTTATAAAGCGTATACACTTTTATCAAATAGGAGTTTTTAAACCGTATAACACTATGTGCAGTGTGCTTCCTTTTCAATTATATGGTCCATGTGAAAAGGGTTGTAGCGGTTTGAGTGGCTGAATACCAGCAATTCGTGGTTCTGTGTTGTCGGATGTATGCCCTGGAAACCATCCATGTGGGTCCTGTGAGTTGTCCATGAGATCCTGGGAAAGACATCTAAGCAGGTCTGGAGCAGGAAGGAGCACAGAATGGGGATATAACAAGTGCTTTTTGACCTCCTTGTGATATAGGGGTAATATTACAGGGTAATGAGATTATCTTTTTTTTGGTTTGCATTTGGTTTGGATTGGTTTGCTCACATCCTGGCACAAGAGAACTTGGATTTTTTTTTTTCACAAGCACATTTATGGATTTTTTTATCACTTTATTATTTTTTATATAAAAAGGACTTTTTTGGACTTTATTTTAAACATAAATTGAACGGGTTATATTGTAGATTTAAAGGAACATTACCTATGTTTGATGTTAATGAACACTGAGGATAGTGCATTACATGTATGGTTTTAAAATAAATAATGGACCTTGAGCAGATTCTGAGAACATAAATCTTAGAACACCATCACTGGTGGAATCGTGGATCTGTACTCATTAGTTAATACCATGGTACCGCTAGCCATTGACTATACCACTTGTATTCTAAGATCCACGTGCTTGTGTTGAGGGAGAAATATGGTGGACAACATGTCTCTTTAAGTCCAGCTGGCCCTGCTTTATAATTTTACATTTACTTCATATATATTTTTGGTATTTCCAATGTTTAAACTGTAATTGTATTTAGGTTTTTAATTACAAAGCACCTTTTTTCTGCATTTTACACAACACCGTTCCCATCTGTACATAAAAGACCTAATGATCTCCTCAATCTACCATGTCGTCATGCAGACACACACAATTCAGTTTTAAGCTGGTTCCCATAAACATTTCCTGTAAGACAAATGGGGCTTGTCATTGCTAAGCTTTTTTTGAAAATTCTAGTTGCTTGGCTGCTATGACTGACAAAGTAGCTTCAGTACTTTTTAGATTATAGGACAGGAGCAAAATGGCCAAAGGAAATCCCTCTAAATAGACAGAACATACAATGCCCATTGACATGATGTTCTAGTGACCATCAAACCAATAGACTTCATATCGCAAGACATGTGTTCTAACTACGTAGTTACTTTGCTGGCCATGAAACGAATATAAAAATTTTTGCCACCAAGCGTTTTCATCAATTACATCTATGATCGGTATCTGCTGCATATGTTGTGCAAGATACAGAGTACAAAACACAGAATAAACAAAAAGAAGGAAAAGGAAAAGAATCACTCACACCATCCCAAATTGTGAATATGATTAGTCCACACTGTGTCATAATACCTTCAATGCACTGTGGGAGAACCAGAGTTTGGTCAGGAGTTCAATGAGGAGGCAAAAGATTTACACATTTAACTATGTAGGTGACCTGCGGTGAACATAGGAACCAGAGAAAAATTAGATGAGAAGGAGGTAGGATTCACAAAGTGAGAGACACAAGGGAAGAGAGGAAGAGAGGCAAGCAGCATAAAATTTAGAAGGGACGGAGGCAAGTAAGTGGTTCCATTTGCAGCTCCCTACTAGACAATTTACCTATAGAGTAATTGTTAATAAAGCAATGGAACTTTAGTATTAATGGTCTCATTCCAGGAATTCATCAGTAACCAAGAAAATAATTTGTGAGGTCCAACTGTTTCTAAAGAACGCATATGTGTTATGCTGCTGACTGCTGAGCTATCAATTCTTACATTCTCTGGCAGATCTCAAGCAACCCATTCTGGAATAATTAGGCTCATCCTAGATCACTAGTGTCTAGGGATGAGGGCTTTGGCTGCAGGGAAATACAGAGGGGATAGTAAGTGCTGAAATAAGTGGCATTGTTGAAAAGGTGATTCCTATTATGGATCTGAGAAAAATTGTCCCAAATGGGTCAGTGGTAGCAGAATTTTTCTGGATAAATAGGGTTCATGAGAAGACTGGTACAAGCAGGTTAATAGTTTAAAGTTTCTTTCTGAAACCAAACAGTCCATACAAAGTTTGTAGGCAGAACAAAATCACATAGCTGTGGCCTCTTCTGTAACCATGATTTTTTGTAACATTAATATTACAATTGTACTTTTATGGTAACAAGGGGCGTAACATAGGCAGGCTAAATTCTAATCAGCACTCAAAAGAATGCAACATATAATCAAAACATTTTTAGTGCCATGTGCAAAGTGAGTGCAGTGTGCAATACATAGGCAAACATACAAAATAGAATAGTTATATACAGAATTTACAAACTTCTTCCAGATATATTTGAATAGATTGAATTTTAGACAAACAAAAGATTGTTGAGGAAAGACTATAGGTACTGTCTGTCTAGATATTCAGCTGCGTTTGTGGAAATACAGTGGGGCAAAAAATATTTAGTCAGCCACCAATTGTGCAAGTTCTCCCACTTAAAAAGATGAGAGAGGCCTGTAATTTCCATCATAGGTACACTTCAACTATGAGAGACAGAATAAGAAAAAAAAATCCAGAAAATCACATTGTCTGATTTGTAAAGAATTTATTTGCAAATTATGGTGGAAAATAAGTATTTGGTCAATAACAAAAGTTCATCTCAATACTTTGTTATATACCCTTTGTTGGCAATGACAGAGGTCAAACATTTTCTGTAAGTCTCCACAAGGTTTTTACACACTGTTGCTGGTAGTTTGGCCCATTCCTCCATGCAGATCTCCTCTAGAGCAGTGATGTTTTGGGGCTGTCGCTGGGCAACACGGATTTTCAACTCCCTCCAAAGATTTTCTCTGGGGTTGAGATCTGGGGACTGGCTAGGCCACTCCAGAACCTTGAAATACTTCTTACGAAGCCACTCCTTCATTGCCCAGGCGGTGTGTTTGGGATCATTGTCATGCTGAAAGACCCAGCCACGTTTCATCTTCAATGCCCTTGCTGATGGAAGGAGGTTTTTACTCAAAATCTCACGATACATGGCCCCATTCATTCTTTCTTTTACAAGGATCAGTCATCCTGGTCCCTTTGCAGAAAAACAGCCCCAAACCATGATGTTTCCACCCCCATGCTTCACAGTAGGTATGGTGTTCTTTGGATGCAACTCAGCATTCTTTCTCCTCCAAACACAACAAGCTGAGTTTTTACCAAAAAGTTCTATTTTGGTTTCATCTGACCATATGACATTCTCCCAATCCTCTTCTGGATCATCCAAATGCTCTCTAGCAAACTTCAGACGGGCCTGGACATGTATGGCTTAAGCAGGGGGACACGTCTGGCACTGCAGGATTTGAGTCCCGGGCAGCATAGTGTGTTACTGATGGTAGCCTTTGTTACTTTGGTCCCAGCTCTCTGCAGGTCATTCATTAGGTCCCCCCGTGTGGTTCTGGGATTTTTTCTCACCTTTCTTGTGATCATTTTGACCCCACGGGGTGAGATCTTGCGTGGAGCCCCAAATCGAGGGAGATTATCAGTGGTCTTGTATGTCTTCCATTTTCTAAGAATTGTTCCCACAGTTGATTTCTTCACACCAAGTTGCTTACCTATTGCAGATTCAGTCTTCCCAGCCTGGTGCAGGTCTACAATTTTGTTTCCGGTGTTCTTTGACAGCTCTTTGGTCTTGGCCTTAGTGGAGTTTGGAGTCTGACTTTTTGAGGTTGTGGATAGGTGATTTTCAGGATTTATTTTTCTCATTCTGTCTCTCATAGTTGAAGTGTACCTATGATGAAAATTACAGGCCTCTCTCATCTTTTTAAGTGGGAGAACTTGCACAATTGGTGGCTGACTAAATACTTTTTGCCCCACTGTATTTAAAGCTTCAGACTTGTAATTTACTTGTAAGCTTGTAAATTCACTTTGTAGTTACCTAGTTCCCCAAAATATTTGAATTCCTGTAACAAGGAAGAGAGTCTGATCCTTGGATTACAGAGGTACCCCGGTAGATCATCTGCATAAAATCCAATTTTGTGGGTACGTGCACAAATCATTATTCCCTGGTCTGAATCCTTCTGGCGTATTGCGTTGGCAAGATGATCTATCACTAAAATATCTAAGCAAGGTTAGAGGGGAACCCCTACCTTGTCCCAGTATTAATAAAGAAAGGCTTAGAAAATAGGCCATTTACTCAACCTGCGCTGTCAGTAGAGAATTTATTTATTCAATAATTTCCCTTTCGGATTAATAAAGTAACCTTAATCGGACTTCTGAATAAAAAGCCATGAGTTTATCTTCAAATTAGGTGAAAAACAAAACAGTATGCAGGAGGGAAGCATGTATAAATAACTAGTTGACTCTGTCAAATGCTTTCTTGACATCAACTGCAAGCAGGCACGTTGACACTCATTAGGCATAGTAAATTGAAGCTGTGTCTTATGTATGACAATTTTTACATACAGTAGTTACACATTGGTTCAGCCAAGAAGCTAGCAGCAATCACTGGAGTGGGGTGCCCAGTACGGTGATTTCCAGCATCCACAGGCAGCCCACAGGAGTGGCACGTGCTGTACCAATGTAACTATATAAAAATCGCCATTCCTAAACTTCAACTTTTAAGGTAACAAACTTTTTTATTTCATTTGTTTTTTCCTCCCAAAGCCAACCTGTTCTTGTGTATTGGAGAAGGAACACATTATGAGGCATACATGTTAGCTAAGATTTTGGAATATATCTTATGGTACACGTTGATGAGGGACCTCAAATGTCCATTTTAAATGAAATATCAAGTACATACATTTCTCTATCATAACAAAGGATTTGTTCTGCTGCCTTTCTGTGTTATCTTGTGATTCTATGGTCACAAAGACCAAAGAGAGATGTTTACAGCTCTTCATTTGATTTAGATGTATCGTAAAGTTGTTTCACCTCTGGAGTTTTCTTTTAACCTTTGTTATGTAATTCAGCTGATGAAAGGGAAAATACTCGTCTCTCTATGTTTTTGTCAGTGTCTGGCCGGGGACGATCTGCATATCTGACTGGGCCTTGAAACAGTGTCACAGTATACTGTTATCACATGAGCAACAATAAAGTGAATATCAGACAAGTGGGGATGATTTGTCTCTACAAATCATGCATAAACTGCTGCCAGGAGGCCGGTCGTTGCTTGGATGTCCGCTAACTGATTGTGCAGCAGTGTAAATAAATCAGAGGCATTTGCCCTGTTTGCCAAAGTTCATTATTTTATCATAATTAACAAGGGTTGCATGTTTCAGACACAATTTAATGACTAACAAAGGAGCTTATATGTCTGATTATGGGCTTTTTTCCCCATTTTTATACCAAATCTACTAATACTTGGCACTGAGTTTTATGTGACTCAATATTTTAATGTTCACACTCAATGGAAAATCTTGTTGCGTGCCGATTGTATCCTCCTTGTAAGCAATTGTTGCACAGTTTTCATCGTTCTTTGCATGATCTGGAAGGACAACAGACTTCTGGCCTTTGCAAAGTATACTTATATTATTAATATTATTAGTAACTTTAAATCTTTCTTTAAAATAATACTGGTAATCCTGCCATCAAGGTCCTTGTTCAGGTATTTCTTGTATGGCGACAACCCCTTGTCACCTAAGTTTCTGATGATGACTACAAGTATAAGTTTTCAACACACCATGCACACAGTTGCTCCATGTTAGCCATTGTTCATTTCAGTAGAGCAGTGGTTCTCAACTCCTGTCCTCAGTACCCACCAACAGGCCAGTTTTTAAGTATTACCTTGGGGAGATGCAGACTAGAATATTGCAATCACTGAGCAGCAAATGATATCACCTGTGATGTATTTCAGTTATCCTGCAAACCTGGCCTGTTAGTGGGTCCCGAGGACAGGAGCTGAGAACCACTGCAGTAGAGGATATGTACTGGATCACGGGGAGGTTAGTCTGTGGGTGGCAAGTGGATGTAAAATTGAACCATTATTATAGGGTTGAGCTCTTTAAATGCAGCCAATAGGATGCACAATACAGTATGTCTTCCCTCATCTTTTGTGTGTGTTCTACTCAAACTGCTCCTTAGATTGTGATTGTCTTGATGGCAGGGACCGATGTGAATGCATAGTATGTAAAGTGCTCCATAAATTGATGGCACTAAATAAATATCTTGATTTAACAAATAAAATAAATACTCTCAGCAGGTGCAAAGGTTGCAATATACACATTTCCCTTATATAAGCAGTATGAACAGGCACATTGTTTTTCCAATATGCACTGCAGTCAGTTGTGGTTGAAGGATCTATTACAAACTCATCTGTTAAAAAAATGAAAGGACTGAGGAAAATACACATATTTAACCAGCAGGTTGGCTAATTGGCATGGTTTGGAAGAAAATTCCGTAGTGTCAGAGTTATATTTTTAACATGCGTGCCTGTGCATGCCAGTAAAGGAAATATTTTTAGCATTAAGCTATTTGTATCTGCTGCAATTTAAATAGTTTAAATTAAAATGGCACTTTCCACTTTTAGTAGAAATGTGTAAATCCCTTAATTTGTAGAGTAATGTTCAGTCATAGGGCCTTCTTTGACCTCTAGTAGTCAAATATCTTACCCCAGAACTTGAAGAACTTGGTAACTTTGTTGTCAGCCAAGAGCCAACACCTCTTTGGTCTCAGACACCTATTTGATTTTGATGAAGGGGAAGCATCCTGTTGTTCTTAAGTGAGGGAACTGAACTCCATGCTAGGTCTACTTTTTAAATGTGTCTCCATTTCCTTGCTGAAATGCTAACTAAAAGTGTAAAAAAACAAAAACACATGTAGGGGAAAAATGATATTATACTGCCCTTTCCTTTGTCTACTGTGGTGTGAGATTTGGGTTTTTGTACAATTTCAGCAAGCAGAGTATGTTCTCTAATGTTTTACTCTTATAATCAGTGCAAGTGGGTGGTATGGCAAAAAAAAGTAGTCATCGTATTTTAGGTGAAAGATTTGCTTTAAAGTGGTTCTAAAGCTGAAAAGTTTATTTTACCTTTAATGCATTCTCTGGATTAAGGTAAAAACCTTCCACTGTGTATCCCCTCCCCTCCTTTTCCCTAAAGCCTAGTGCACATGGGCCGAGCGTTGGGCGGCATTTAATAGAAACCAGCCGACATTCGGCCCGTGTATACTGTAGCCGGTCCAATAGAAGCCGGCCTTGGGGTATGACCAATCGGCTCCCAATCAGCACTTTTAGTCAAAGTGTTCTGGCGGGGGGGGGGGCACCCCCTGTCAGAACACAATGGCATAGCAGGGAATATTGCTGCACTAACATTGCATAGTTAGTACAGCGGCTCCTCCTGAGCCGTCAGGTTTTTTTTTTTGTTCAGCCCCGCTGAGTTGAACAAAAAAAAAAAAACTAGCAGTGTGTACTAGACTTAACACTTACCTGACTCCGGGATCAAACCAGCCCTGTGACCGACTGCAGAGCTTATCTCCCCCTCTTTCTGATCTCACAAGCTTTGCTGAGAAAATCGAGAGCCTATAGCTCCTGCTGCTGTCAGTCAAATCTAGTGAGCAGAAAACGGGGGGCTGGGCCCAGCCATCGTTCGTCAAACGATACAACCGTTTACACGTCCGAGCGAGGGCTTGACCCGACATACACAGGTATCTGTGTGTGTCATACCGACCCGGGTCGGGGGGCAAAAGACGAGTGATCTAAACTGACTGTCGTCGTCCTCGATATCCGAGAGCTAAAAGAGTCGTTTCGAACACTCTAGTCTTTCTCCCCCTCTATTCGAGACGTCAGCCAGTGTCCCGACCAAACTAGGGCCTCAGTCCATTCACAATTCAGATCATGTGTG
>BLSH010433794.1:74154-90287 GCA_018402905.1 Glandirana rugosa | reverse complement strand
CAGTACAAGGGAAAAGCTACGTGTGTTCTTTTTCATGCGGGATCCAGGGAAAGTTTTTTCCACACTCTCAACTTGTTTCTTTTGACCTCACACACTTAAAATAGGGGGCTCGGATAAGTCGACCCAGTTTAAGTGTAGGAACATATTCTTCATACTTGGACGACAGGAAAGTTCCTTTAACGAAGAGTACCGGTACCTTCCAGATTACTTAAGAACGTCGTCGGTTGTGAACAATTATTCCACATTTCAACCACTCCTACCGTAGTACAATAAGGTAGGATCGGGGGATAAAATTCACACACTCCAGTTTTCTTTGTTCAACTCTCACACCTTTTTTGAAAGGGACCTAGGGCGTACTTTTTCTTGTGTGCATCGAAAAGGGAACATGACCAGGGGCGGGCTGAGTGTGATTTCCTTAATAAAATCATTCAGCTTTAACTGGCGAAAGGCAAACAAATCCTCTGCCCACGCAACATTCAAGGATCATGATAGAAGGATTTAATCCACCACAGATTGATGAAAGTAGAACTTTCCATGCATCATATTCCAAACTCACAATGCCTCAGCACTTTCCATGTTGGGTAGGCGTATGAGTGTTCTTTGCCACAGGTCTGCAGAAACATTGAAACTGTCACTAAATAGCAATCTGGTATTGTGAGATCTTTTCGCGGTCCAAGAAATATGTTGAACTATTCTTAGTATCCAACATACAAATAAGCTGCAGATTGATTTATAACCGGAGTATTTAAGGCACCAAAAATGCTGATATTCAATTTTACAAGCTGTGTAACTGATCTGAGCAACATTGGCAGTCACTTGGTTGATTATGACAGTGGCACTGTGACATAGAATACAAAATACTACTTATTTTTGAAATTCATTCTCTGTACATAATAATATTTGAAAATGTTATCAATATTAAGGCTATTAGAACATTGGGTGTATACCTGCTGCTTTTTATAGGACAAATGATCAGAACCAGTAGCTGACCAACTTGCACATATTGCATTAAGCAATTGGAAAATATGATAATGTTTGTATGACAATGCCAAAAAAAAATGTTTTTTTGAAACCTTCACCAGATCTTCTGAAAAATGTCCAGTTTATGGCCAACCTAAGTCTTGAAACTAGAAATGAATACTCATAACTATGTGTACAGGTAGCAGCAAATTAAGATTAGCTTTACTGACTCTATCTACATCTGCTGCTAAGCCACATATGGGAGTAAAAACTATTCCTGATACTATAAAAGTATAAGTGGTTCTACGGCAATATTACAGGTATCTTGCAGTTGACAGCTGACCAGTGTGTCACCTTTTGTTGGTCCTGGCATTGAACTCCTGCACTATTGCCTGCAGCAGGTTATGATCTACTACTTCATATTTCCCAAATGCTTTACTTGAGGACTAGATTGATACGTGCCTACTTAGAACACAGGTGAGTTTTCACACCTGCTGGCTTCTACAACTTAACGGAGTTGCCTTTTAACTGGGGCAATCTATATATTAGTGATTATAATAAAGTACAGAGTTGCTTTCCTAAACTAAAAAGAATTTCCATCTCATCACTTTCACCAAAAGGCCAATAAGGCTCCATCAGCTCATCCCCCAAAATTATTACTTTTTGTATCACTTGAACCATCCTTTTAGATTGTAAGCTCTAAGAGCCCATTCACACAGGGGCTACTTACGCTCCAACTTCACCTCCGAGTCACCTCAAGTCGCCCCAAGTCACTTGACATCTGAAATCCTATTGAAATGAATGGGAGCCATCTTAATGTACACTATTGAAGTCGCTCCGACTTCAGAAAAGGTTCCTGCACGACTTCAAGGTGACTTCTCTCCGACTTGTGCCCATAGAATTCAATAGAACTCGCCTCCAAGTCGGATCCCCCATCTACATGGAAGTGACTTTACAGTGAAAATAATAGAATTTATCAAGGGCAACCCCCTCCCTGTCCCTTCTCTGATTGACCACAGGCAAAGTCACCTGGCATGAAGTGGCACTGGAAGTCGCCTGAAGTTGCGCTGAAAGTCGCCTAGCAAAGCCTGCCTAAGTCAGATCGCCCCTGTGTAAACACGAGCTAAAGAGCAGGGCCCTCTGATTCTGCTTGTATTGCATTTTATTGTAACTGTACTGCCTGCCCTCACTTTGTAAATAGTTGCGCAAACTATTGGCTCTATTTAAATCCTGAATAATAATAATACAGGGTTCTATTGGATGGTGGGCAAAGAATTGCAAAACAATCCCTTTTGCCTTTTTGTATCAAGAAAAAAAAAAATAATTTCATGGGACACTGTAATTTAGTAAATGTATTTTAATTTTAGCAAACCTCACTATAACTGAATGGCTGCATTGGTATAAGCCTATCTAAGCCAAAAAACAAAAATGTGTTACACTGCAGCTTATCAGTCCTTAGATTTGGAGGCTGCATTAATTTTCGGGTCTCTTTCAGGTTTTTTTTACCTTTATTTTTACATGGTGATACTGACCGTAACCTACTTCCAGTCCTAGGGTGAAAATGCTCACTTACCTTCCTTTACGAGGACAATGGATATAAAATACTTCTTTCTCACTTACCTTCCACTAACTTACCTTCCTGTACGAGGACAATGGATATAAAATTACTTTTTTTCAGGCTTTTTTTACCTTTATTTTTACATGGTGACACCGACAGTAACCTACTTCCAGTCCTAGGGTGAAAATGCTCACTTACCTTCCTTTACGAGGACAATGGATATAAAATACTTCTCCTCACTTACCTTCCACTAACTTACCTTCCTGTACGAGGACAATGGATATAAAATTACTTTTTTTTCAGGCTTTTTTCCCTTTATTTTTACATGGTCATACTGACAGTAACCTACTTCCAGTTCTAGGATGAAAACACTCAATTACCTTCGTGTGTGGGGGCAATGGATATAAAATAGGGGTGCGGAACCAGGACCAGTTCCGATTCTATAACATGTCAAAGAGCACAGGAAGTTATCAGCTCGCAAGATCAACAGGGTTTTTTAAACTTCTTAAACAGATATAATAAAGCACTTTCAATGGTATATTTAACAGAGCAAACAAGACCAAATAATAGAAGTTCATTGCTAGGGTTTTAGTCATTATTTAGTCAAATGTTTCAAATTGCTTCTGTCTGTGCTTTTCACCTCTTAGTTGTACTGTCCATAAAGAGTACATGTGTAATGTTATTATAAATCACAGGGATTTTAAAAGCCACAGGGGCTTGTTGATTATTCCATAACACTAGGCTGATGGCAGAGGGCTTTTACTTAGGTCTGGGGTGTGTATTTAGCTTGAGCTCTTGAAGCAGTTAAAAAAGTTCACCTGAGGCCCAGAGTTCACTGGACCTGAATTCGCTAATGTCTAACCTCAATGTTTATGCACTTCATACCTCACAAGTCAAGGGGAGAGCAAATTAAATAGTGATTTATGTCACATAAACACCATGCTCAGTGTCCTGAATGCTGCTTTTGGCATTAGTTTAGATACCATGTAAGGAACAGATTAAACGAACATCCATCAAGGTGAAAAATAATTATTGTTTGTGTCATACAACACCTGTTTTGTACAACATTCTTTAGCGCATTTAAACTGAAGACATGCCAAAACTCTCCACTGAATTTCACGTCTGACAGGTGCCCCGGGGCAACTGTCTCTTTCGAACACCTTCACCTCTGCCTTTTTGTTTACTTTCTTTGTTTGTTTAGCTCTCTATTTTTTTCTCCTTTGTTACGTAATGTTCATAAAATTAACTTGCTGGTTGAACGCCATAGGTGGTTCAATACTTCTGCCAGGTTAATTTATTTGAATGGTACACAAGTGAAGAGCTTGAGATTTGTGATGATACCGCTGTCCTTTTGAAGTTCCAGCTAGGTCAACAAGATGGCAATGACCTACTCCTGACACCAGGGCTAATGATTTAGCAAATGGGCATGACATAATGGAGGTCAAATTGATAGTTTTGCTTTGGGAATGGTTGACAGGTGTGACCAGGGGACAGAGCAAGGACTTAGAATTCATTGGGTAGACAAGCAAATCCAAAGTATATGCTGGCAGTTCTCAATTCCCATATCCTGGCAGTTTAACCCTATGAGGACCATAAGATTACCGTCATCAATATAAAATAATTATAAAACATGGGACAAATACGTCCCTTGGTCCTCAAAGGGTTAATGAGTGCTCAAAGTGGCATGTCAACTCCCCAGTAACAACACAACAGCCATTTTTGTTGCCTGGTCTAGCATTCTGACTGTCATTTAGTTGGAATTAATAGCATGAATGAGACACGAAGAACAAATGGCTGGGAGGGCCTTGGGGGTAAATGCCCCTAAGACCCTTGTATTTACTTAGGTTAGTAGCACTATAAAGCTGACAGGGTCTCTTCCATTATATGTCTATTTAAAGAGTCATATTTGAGAATTATCTGCTGTTTTAAGAGAGGCAATAATCAGACCTGACTTCAATGCAGGAGGATAAAGGTGTTGAACCAAAAATTTTATTCCTGTTAATAATACATAGACTTTGCAACATAGGTTGCTCCTGCAGACCTTGCATTTGACTTGATGGCAAGAGGCAGCATTTCAATCATCTTACTAGAATTGAGGTCCAGGACCTGCTTGGTATGCTCCTAGTCTTGGCCAGAAACCTCTAAATGTGGGCATTTTTCAGCAAAATGTTTTTAGTATGAAAGTTAAATACACTTTTTTTTGCCCATAAAACATACCTGGTCTATTAATGGGATACAGCAATAGCCTACCTTCAGCTTTGGATAAAACTGGACATAGGCATCAAAAGTTTCTAATTTATGAGGCATTTGAGAAAGTCTTGATTTTCAGCTTCAGGCATAACTATAAGAAAATGGGTCCGAAATAGGAATGGCACATGCAGACAGTTCTGGCACCAGCTTATCTTGGCTGGTGACAGATCCACCCATTCTCATTCGAGCCGTGTGTCACTTAAACTAAATGCATAATTTACATTTAGAGTGTTAAATTTGATGCAAGGTACATAGAAAGCAGGGACTGGTGAGAAAAGGGAATTTTCAGTGAAACATCAATGATTGTTCAAAATTTTAGATAAGTTGCAATCCCTACCATGCCCTGTGTTAGCGCATAAATGTTAATGCTCTAGAATTAAAGAGTACACTACTATGCAAAGGTTTTAGGCAGGTGTGAAAAAATTCTGTAAATTAAAGTGATACTAAAAGTCTCTTTTTTTGTTTTTTTTTTTGTTTTAGTTAAAAATAACAAACATGTTATACTTACCTGCTCTGTGCAGAGGTTTTGCACAGAACATCCCAGCTCCTCCACTTCTCTGGTCTCTCTTCAGTGTTTCTGGCCCCTTCCTCCTATTGAATGCCCCCACAGCAAGCAGCTTGCTATGAGGGCACCTGTACCAAGCCGCAGCTCTGTGTCCCTTCGAACGCGGAGCTGCGGCCTGACCTCACCCCTTTTTCTCCTTATTGGCTGACTGACTTTGACAGCAGTGGGAGCCAATGGCGCCACACTGCTGTCTCAGCCAAAGAGGAGGAGATAGCCGAGACATTCCTGCAACATCGCTGGATGAAGAGGGAGCTCAGGTAAGTATTAGAAGGGCTGAGGGGGCTGCTGCACACAGAAGGTTTTTTTTATCTTAATGCATAGAATGCATTCAGCTAAAAAACCTGCTGCCTTTACAACCACTTTAGGAATGATTTCAGAAATAGAAGTGTTAATAGTACATTTTTATCAATTAACAAAATGGAAAGTAAACAAACAGAAGAGAAATCCACAGCAAATTAATATTTGATGTGACCACCCTCTGCCTTCAAAACCACATCAATTCTTCTAGGTACACTTGCACACAGATTTTAAAGGAACTCGGCAGGTAGGTTGTTCCAAACATTCTGGAGAACGAACCGATCTTCTGTGGATGTAGGCTGCCTCAAATCCTTTTGTCTCTTCATGTAATCCCAGACAGACTCAATGATGTTAATATCAAGGCTCTGTGGGGCCAAACCATCACTTCCAGGACTCCTTGTCCTTCTTTACGCTAAAGATAGTTCTTAATGACATTGGCTGTATGTTTAGGGTCACCGTCCTGCTGCAGAATAAATTTGGGGCCAATCACATGCCTCTGCCTCCCTGATGGTGGGGCATGATTGTTAAATATCTGCCAGTATTTCTCAACATTTAGGACACCATTGATCCTAACCAAATCTCCAACTCCATTTTTATGATTGCAGCCCCAAACATGCAAGGAACCTCTGCAATACTTCACTGCTGCCTGCAGATAGTCATTATTGTACCCCTTTCTGGCCCTTTGACAAAAAACTGCCACCTGCTACAGCCAAATATTTCAGATTTTGACTCATCAGTCCAGAGCACTTGCTGCCATCTTTCTGCACCCCAGTTCCTATGTTTCTGTGCATAGTTAAGTCGCTTAGCCTTCTTTCCACATCAGAAATATGGCTTTTTGGCCTAAATTCTTCTATGAAAACAGCTTCTGGCTAGACTTCTCCAGGCATTATATGGGTGTACCTGGGTACCACTGGTTTCTGCCAATTTTGTGCTGATGGCACTACTGGACATATTCCGATGTTGAAGGGAAGTAAGCATGTGTCGTATTTCCGCTGCATTAAGTTTTCTTGGCTGACCACTGCGTCTATGGTCATCAATGTTGCCCGTTTCTTTGCACCTCTTCAAAAGAGCTTGAACAGCACATCTTGAACCCCAGTCTGCTTTGGAATCTTTGCCTAGCAGAGACCTTGTGATGCAGAATAACTACATTGTGGCTTGTTGCTGTGCTCATTGCCATGGTGTATGACCTGTGATGTGAATCTGTCTTCCATAACCTCACCTTTAGAAGCAAGAGTATGGCTGTTCATCACCCAGTTTCATGCCCCTACACAGCTGTTTCTGTTTCAATTAATGACTGTGTTTCAATATACTGTATGTATGAAATTGATGATCATTAGCACCTGGTTGATATAATTGGTTAATCATGCACCTGACTCTAATACCACAAAATCTCTGACTTTGTGCAAGTGTACAAGTGTAAGAACTGATGCTGGTTTGAAGTCAAAGGGTAGCTATGCCAAATATTGATTTTATTTAGATTTTTCTTCTGTTCTCGCTTTGCATTTTGTAAATTGATAAAAATAAACAATTAAAATATATAGTTTGAAAGCATTCTTACTTTACAGCATTTCTTCACACCTGCCTTCACACTTTTGCACAGTACTGCATGTAAAGCCAAAACTTCTAAAGTTTGACTATAGTAGGGAATGGTAAAGACCACTATTGGTGTTTTCTACTATCTGTGATTCATTGGAGTGATTCTTTCTTCATTTTTTGTCTGACAGACACAGCAGGGAGTAAAGCTGTGCACACACTGGCTGAAAATCAGCCAGTTAAGCAGGCTGGTTTTGGTCAGGGTGTACAGCAGTCTGTCTGAAAGAAGCCAGTCTTTTGTTGAAGGGATATGCTGGAAAACCAGCATCAGATTAACACTCGTGGCCAACAGCTGCAAGCGCTGATCAGTGTATTCTGGTGAGGATGGGGCAGGGGAGTCCCTCTATCAGAATACAATAGCACCCCGTGGGAGATTGCTGCACCCGCATCGCTTGTGTTGGTACGTTGATCTGTCAGATATTTTTTGTTCAACCCCCTGGGTTGTACAAAATAAATACTTGCAGTGTGTACTGGGCTTTAGAGGAGATCTCTTTAAAGCCAGGGGGTATCCTCTCGTAATGTTGCCATGTGTGGCTAATTCCTGCTGAATTGGCTGAAATTCAAGCTGTGCTCCTGTCGGCAGATCAATATATTGATTGTTCAATTGACTTTTGTTGAAGGAACTTGGTGAAAATTGTCAGCAGTACCGTGAGTGCATCCTATCAGATGCGCCACTGTTTGGGTATTGTGACAGCTGCAGGTGCCGCCAGGGGAGATTCGTCCATCCACGCTGTTTAGTGTTCTTTCAGTCAGCCAGTTCACCACCTCATCACTTATGCAAATACAAGACCGCATGTGGTGGCAACCCAGGGATCTGTAGATCTTCCCTCCTTAATGGCAGATAAAGCAAATAAATAAAAGCACAGAGCAACAGAAGTCTGGCAGACTGTAAGGCTTACAGGTGACATACCAGCAGGTTATGCTATTTCGACCATAAATGTGATCTCCTGTTGTGACTTGGCTACCTATGACTTTATGTTCATGTTATGCTATTTAATGTTCTTCAAGCATGTCTTTTCCAATGGCCATACTGAAAAATTGTGATGATAAGAGAAAAAGTAGATATAATTGCTTCATTTCTGCCCCAAGTGAACAACATACCATGTCGACATAAGTATGGCTTTGAACTGGCTCTTAGTCAAGTTTACAATTTCAGTGATTAATATTAATAGTGCCTGTGGCCCAATGATCTAAGGCAACATTTCTTAGTCTTGTCATATCAAATATCATAGTTAGATGACAAAGGGAAAATTAATTTACAGTAGGGACAGAGGCAAGGGCTCAAAGGATTGTGACAGTAAGACATTAGTGGAATATTGTTTTTTTTGCAAATTTGTTTTTAAAGGTCCAAATATAAAAATAAAAGTAACTTTTTGAAAGGGGTTAGGCAGTTTTTGGTTTCCTCTGCACCAATCTTGGAAATAAAGGATACAGGAATCCATGTGCATCAATTGACAAGCATGGACCTGAGCAGTCTTTCTCAAACGTTTAACCAGAGCACTTAAAATATTTTTAGATATTGAAATTCCTGCCAACTCAAAGTACATTAGTATGGTCTAGAAATAGTAGATCAGGGAATGTGGCATAATTGATGTATTTGACACCCAGATTGAATAACCGTTTAAAGCTGAATTCCAGGTATGGAGATTTTTGCATAGTTACATTGGTACTGTTTGGACCAATGTAAACATACATATTCTATACCTGGCTGATCCCTATGATAGCTGGAAATCACTGTATTAGCCTCAGCTACTGCAGTCTACAGGCCCTATGCCGATTGGCTGCATCAGGCAGATGGCTACTTTGCTTGGGCGCCATTCACAGAACACCTTGCATTGTTCTCAGTGAATGGAAAGCATTCTCTGATTGGGAAAGGTAGAGGGGCAGTGATGTCATAATTTCCACCTTTTCTAATCAGAGAACACTTTGTACTCGTTGATAAAATGTATATGGCTTTCCAAGAAAGCAAAACCGGTGACAGGGACACAAGAGGATAAGACTTATTGATACACGTAGGGAGTGAAGGCTAGCCCAGGTAGTCTGATCCAATAGAAGAGTTACTATAGCTCAAACTGCTGGAAAACGTAATGCTGTTTCAGATAGAAAGGTGTCAGAACACACTGTGCATCGTAGTTTGCTGTGTATGGGGCTGTGTAGCCAAAGACTAGTCAGGGTACCCATGCTGCAGAGTCCATGGCCAAAAGCGCCTACAATGGGCACGTGAGCATCACAACTGGACCACAGAGCAATGAAGAAGAAGAAAGTGTCATGAGGAGTTGACTTGACCTCCAGATTCTCCAAATCTCAATCTAATTGAGCATTTGTTGGATGTGCTGGAAAACAAGTCCAATCTATGGAGGACCCACCTCACAACTTACAGAACTTAGATCAGGGATGCTCAACCTCTTAAAGAGCAAGAGCCACATAAGTGATTTGGTAACTGGTCATGGGCCACAATGAATTGAAATGGTTCAGAATTTAGAATTTTTTTTTAAATTTTGAATAGTATAATGAACATTTTGCTCCTGCAGCCACTGAATGCTGGGAGAGGAGGAGAAGTCGATTTTCAGGAGGAAAATGGAGCGGATCAGTTCCCTTCATATGCCGTCCTCCCAGCGCCTCCAAAACAAAATGTCTTAGGGAGGCTGCACAGATCCCCTGGAGCATGGGACGGGGTCACCATTGCAACCTCTGATACTACACCAGTGGTTGGTGGTGTGTGGTAAAAACATATCTCAACTACATGATTTTACAGCCCCCCAAACCACAAATGTAAATGAGCCCTTACTGTTCTGAGCCCCCTATAAGGCTGCTTTCACACTGATGCGCTGCGGTTTACCTGCACCACAGGTGTAGTGCAGTACACCTGTGGCTTTCCTGTGAGTTAACTTTCCGAAAGCACACCCAAACCCACAGAATAAAATAGAAGTGTACTTCCGTGATTTGAGGTTGAGGGCCACATCAAAGGGCTCCGTGGGCTACAGGTTGAGCACTCCTGACTTAAAGGATCTGTTACTGACTGCTTGGTGCCAGCAGATACCACCACATACCTTCAGAGGTCTAGTGACGTCCATGCCTAGATGGGTCAGGGCTGTTTGGTGGAAAAATAGGGACCTACTCAATATTAGGCAGGTGGTCATTTTATGGTGGGTGGTTATAAGATTATGGCTGATTGGTGTACAGTGGAGCCATAGAGAATGAACGTAACCACCCTGTAGCTGAAAGCCAGATCACAGGAGCATAAAACAAGAGATCTGGAAGAGGCTGAGGGCAATAGAAGGACACATACATTAACATAATTTTTAACAGAATTTAGTGTCACCTTAACCTATCAGCTTGGAGTATGTGAACAAACTCGCACAAGCACAGGGAATTCTGAACCACTGAACCTTTCACACGGACACCTCCACTAAGCAAAATCCGCTTGCTCAGTGGGGGATCTTTCCGCTAATCCCCACTGAGCAGGCAGATGACAGGTCCATGTCCTCTCCGCTATGTAGTCCCGCTTTCCTCTATGGGGCAATCGGATGGAAACGGACCGCCTGTCTGTTTCCATCCGATGCCATCCTATCCAATCTGCCGGATGGATAGGGAATAAGACCACCATCCATTTGTTTTTGGCGGGAAGGATCAGATCTGATGAAATAGAAGAGAAGAGACTGAAGGGTCCGATCAGGTCCATCTGAAAAACTGACAGGTGGACCTGATTGGACAGCTCATGTGAAAGGGGCCTAAGATAGACCCTGTGCTACTCACATGAAATGAATAATGGTGATCAGAAAAGGATTGCGGACAATACAAAATTGTTTTGCTAGCAATCATTGTACAGTGTCCGCAGGTACTAAATAGACATGGGAATGTCACCCAGTACGACTGTTCTTTTTTAATGTCTACAGCTACCCAAAATCTGTAGATTCTGATCCAGCGATGAAGCCTATTTAAAGAATAAATAATATTACGTAATGGAAAGTTAAAGAGAGATAAGGAGGCTGTAACAAGTGTGCAACAAGTGTGCAGAGTATGAAATCTCCCAGCCCGTGACCTCCCAGCCCTAGAGCATCTGAAACAAGATAGGAAGCGTCTGTCTTGTCATGGATGCTGTAACAACTTGTCCTGGGGAAGCCTCCATGCCGGGGTCAGGTAGAGTTCAATGAACTAGCACATCAACACTATTTGAGAAATGCTAAGGTGTTTTAGTCCTGTGCTCACCCCTCCACTCCCAGCTGCCTGTTATTAAACCGCTGGCTTTTACAACATCAATAAAGAACTTTGCTACCAATTGGCATAGACAAAAGCCCCGAAAGCTAGCTTTAAACTATGAAAACTTTGTGTTTCATCCATTTAGATTGTTTTGCTGTGTCACATACTCCCCTGGGTTCAAAAGTTCACTTGAACCATGAACTTTGTCATTTCACAGCAGGCATCTGAACAAATATAAGATTAAAGCGGGCAAGAGGGGAAAAAAAAAACGCAATATTAACAATTTTTTCTCTTTGTGTTTTGTGCATGTGAAAGCTGTTACTACACAACAATAGAAAGAACAACTTACAACGCGAGCTATGAAAAACTAGACACGCATCGCAAACGCTAAACTGATATTGCAAGGTCTGATGAGCGATGCAAGCGGGAAATAAGTTAAAGACACTTATCGACAGAGCGGGCTATGGAAATTTTCCAGCGTATTATGATGTTCCCATTCCTTCAAATATTTCTACTGTAGATGCAATGAAAAAAAAGCAGCCACAAACCATGTGTTGGAGCTCTTGCACGTAGGCGGTTTAGTCCATGCAATGTAAATTTCACTGTCTTTCCCTCCGCCTGGTAAGCCCAGGTGCTGCACACGGCATCCATAGACATGAGTGGCTGTGTATGGATATACTTGGGTATATGCCGCCGGGGCTATTGTAGACATGTGTATAGTTCACAGGCATATGCGAATATGCCATGCTCATATTCTTGATAGCACCAGAATACGAGGTGTGCCTAAAAATTGGTGAATGGTATCAGAAAACAAGCGAAAAAGAAGATACAAACAAATTAGCTTTATTGGCCTTCAAAATAATCGCCATTCTTCACAACACACTTTTGGCATCGTTCATAAAGCTTCTGTTTCTCTTTAGGAATCAATCATTGAACCGCTGTTACACATTCTTGTATTGATTGCTGCCATGTCCGCAAAGCATGCGCCTTTCGTGATGCTCCTCAGGCGGAGAAACTTCAATCGTAGGGTCAGTCGCCGATCTATCTCGTGCCAGCATTTGTTGCACTTGCTCGATCGTGTCTGGGGTTCTGCTAGTCGAAGGCTGACCCAAACCTGGCTCACTTTCAGTCATTTCTTTCTAAATCATCTGAACCAGTCGTAAATAGAGTTGAGCGAACCCGAACTGTAAAGTTCGGGTCCGTACTGAACTTTGGGGTGTCCGTGACCCGAACCCGGACATTTGAAAAAAAGTTTGGGTTCGGGTTCTGGGTTCGGTTATTTGATCCCACCTGTTGAATAGCTGCAGGGCAGCCAATCAACAAGCATTTCACTGGTTTGCCCTTAGAAGCGATCACAGCCATGCCTACTAATGGCATGGCTGTGATTGGCCAGTGCAGCATGTGACCCAGCCTCTTTATAAGCTGGAGTCGCTTAGTGCTGCATGTCACATGCTCTCTGGCTAGTATAGGGAGAGGATGCTGCCGGTGCTGTGAGGGACAGATTGCAGATATAATAACATCTCATCCTGCATTACAGAACGATCTGATTGTGATCTAGGTAGAGAATACTACTACTACTACTGCTTTTAGAGACAGATTGCAGATCTCATCCTGCATTACAGAACGATCTGACTGGACTAGGTAGAGTCTGCTGCTTAGAGGGACAGATTATTGTTCTAAAATCATCTTCTAGTTCTATAGGGTCAGGTTCCTGCTGTTGCTGTAAGGGACAGATTATTGTTCTAAAATCATCGCCTACCCCTATAGGGTCAGGTTCCTGCTGTTGCTGTAAGGGACAGATTATTGTTCTAAAATCATTGCCTACTCCTATAGGGTCAGGTTCCTGCTGTTGCTGTAAGGGACAGATTATTGTTCTAAAATCATTTTACTTCCTTTTGCAGCCCTCTAGCACTTTCCAGGACTTTTTTACAGTCATTTTTGTGCCGAAAAGTTCGGGTCCCCATTAACAATGGGGTTCGGGGTAAAGTACGGGTCAAGTTCGGCGAACCCACCGAACCCGAACATCCAGGTGTTCGCTCAACTCTAGTCGTAAACTCTTTGCTCACGGCTTCCGTTCCATACACTTGCACCAACTTTTCATGCATCTTCGTTGCCGTTTTCCCCAATTTGTAGCAGAACTTGATGTTCACTCGTTGCTCCATTGCACTGTGACCCTACCTCTCACACTGACTATGTTTTACTGACCGCAGCGGGTTTACCCTGAAGGTCACGTGTACTCCACACTAGGTGGTGCTTCTCAATGTGTCTCTGGTTAGCCATGTGCATGCGTACGCACCTGGACCATGTTGCCTTTGAGATATCGGACCATTCACCCAATTTTTTTAGACACGCCTTGTATACCTGAATACGGCTGAACACAGCCATACATGCCAATGGGGGTCTCTATGCAACACCTGGAGCAAAGATGGGGGCATTTTGCTGCACAGGCTCAGCCATCCTAAACTCTGGATAAAAAAAAGAAAAACTCTATTCAAGTATGTATTCTTAACCACTTGACCTCCAGAAGATTTACCCCCTTTCATGACTAGGTCATTTTTTGCGATACGGCACTGCATTACTTTAACTTACAATTGCGCGGTCATGCAAGGCTGTACATAAATAACATTTATGTCATTTTGTTCCCACAAATAATTATTTCTTTTGGTGGCATTTGATCACCTCTGCATTTTTTTTTAATTTTTGTGCTATAAACAAAAAAAAAGAACAATAATTTTTACTTTCTGCTAAAAAACATATCCAATAAAAAAAAAAATAAAAAAATCGAATTTCTTCATAAATTTAGGCCAATATGTATTCTGCTACATATTTTTTGTAAAAAAAAATCTCAATAAGAGTATATTAATTGGTTTGCGCAAAAGTTATAGGGTGCACAAACTATAGTATGCCAGGGTGCTAGGGGTAGACTCTGAACTGTCCTTTCAGGACCACATCCAATCCCTATTCAAATCATGCCTTAGCCTCTGCAACATCTCTAGAATATGCCCCTTTTTAACCAATGACACCACCAAGCTTCTAATTCCCTCTCTGGTTATCTCTCTCCTCGACTACTGCAACTCTCTCCTCATTGGATTACCTTTACACTATCCCCCCTTCAGTTCATAATGAATGCTGCTCATCCACCTTACCAACCATTCAGTGTCCTCCACCCCTCTCTGCCAATCCCTCCACTGGTTTCCACTCGCCCATCAAATAAAATTCAAAGTACTAAAAATTATTTACAAAGCCATCCACAACTCTGCCCCCAGCTACATCACTAACCTAGTCTCAAAATACCAACCAAGCCTCTATTTTCGGTCCACCCAAGACCTCCTGCTCTCTAGCTCCCTCGTTACCTCCTCCCATGCTCACCTCCAGGATTTCTCCAGAGCTTCTCTCATCCTTAGGGACTCCCTACCCCAATCTGTCCGACTGTCTCCTAATATATCCATCTTTATACGATCCCTGAAAACCCTTTAACCAGTTCCCTACCGAGTCATTGTAAAATTACGTCGGCAGGGAACCTCCATCGATCCGGGCGGACGTCCGCCGCTTCTCGCCGCTACTGTGGGCCCCCGGAGGCCCACAGCGCGGGGATCGGGAATGTCTCTCGGGACATAGCCCCTCCCTGATCAGGGTAAAGATGGCTCTTTACCGCGTGACCGGCTGTGTCCAATCACAGCCAGTCACTACTGAGATCAACGTGCACGCCCCCGGGGGCGTGCAGCGCAGCGATCGGGGCTGAGGCTTGTCCCTCGGACAAAGCCCAGCTCCGATCAGGGTAAAGAGCCAATGAAATTAAATTGGCTCTTTACCACGTGACTGGCTGTGTCCAATCACAGCCGGTCACATGATGTAAACAAACCGTGGTAACAAGCTGTTACCAGGTTCTCCCTCTCATACACCAATCGTGGACCTGTCACAGTCCATCAGAGTACCTGTCATCAACCCATCAAAGTACCCGAGTACCTGTCCCTTGCCCATCTGTCATGGTCCTGGCGGTGGAGTCTGTCTTAGCAGGGAACAACCACTCTTACACACCCGATTCGGGGACCCCTGGTAGTGTAGACAGGAAGTCCCCGAATGCGGGATGGCACGAGGGCTGGATGGTCACTGGTGGTGATGTGAGGCTCCAGATGGTCGTGCAGACAGAAGAATGGTCGTGCAGGCTGGGTCGGCAACTGGCGGGTCAGAGAGGCACAAAAGGGGCAGGCAGAAGAGTAGTCAAAGTCCAAGCTGGGTTCGTTCACGGGCTGGCGGCAAAGGTACAGAGGGGTCAGACAGGTGGATGGTCGTGGATAGCCGGGGTCGGTGCAGGCGGATAGGGAGCAGGTCGGGAGAAGCCGGGTCAGTACACAGGAACCACACAGGAAGCAGGTTTTCAGGTAGGAGAGCTGAAGCTCACAGGTACTCAGACGCTGTAGAACGGACAGCACCTGCTGACAGGTGCAGGAAGCTTAAATAGAGCCATTGGGTGAATGGCAAAACTCGGCAAAAAAGTCCAGAACATGGCCTGACTTCACCAGGCCAATCTTTTCCTAACACTGCCCCCCCCCAAGGGGCAGCCTCCGGATGCCCAACTTGGCCAGCTTGGCAGGGTTGTTATCCCAGAAGGTTTGGATGCAATCATCAGCATGAAGATTGGTTTCGGGCTCCCAAGAGCTCTCTTCTGGTCCGTAGCCCTTCCATTTTACCAAATACTGGACCCCGCCA
>BLSH010433794.1:50354-69416 GCA_018402905.1 Glandirana rugosa | reverse complement strand
GGCTCCATATAAGATACTCCGTACTCGACGTCTATCCATGAGCCCATGAGACTACCCGACGTCTATCCATGAGTCCATAAGACTACTTGATGTCTATCCATGAACCCATGAAACTACCCGACCTCTGTCCATGAGCCCATTAGACTACCTGACCATTTTCCATGAAACCATGAGACTACCCGACGTCTATCCATGAGCCAATGAGTCTACCCAACCACTGTCCATAAGCCCATTAGACTTCCCGTCCACTGTCCATGAACCCATGAGACTACCCGACCACTGTCCATGAGCCCATGAGTCCACCCGTGTACCCAAGTACCTATCTGTAGTTCATCAGAATACCTGAGTACCTATCTGCAGCCCATCAGAGTACCCGAGTACCTATCTGCAGCTCATGCCTCATAGAATATACCTCGGGGGTTTGCTTTCCAAATGGGGTCATTTTATGGGTAATTCCACTGTCCTGGTGCCCCAGGGCCTTCAAAAGTGTGATAGATATGAATGAAATTTTATGTGTAATTTATGCTCCTAGAACACCTGACAGTGCTCCCTGCATGTTGGACCTCTCTATGTGGCCAGGGTGTGAAAAAATCTCACACATGTGGTATCGCCATACCCGGGACGAGTATAGCAGAATATATTTTGGGGGTTAATTTTTGCTATGTACATGCTATGTGTTAGAAATATCTTATAAATTGACCACTTTGTGTAAAAATAAAAGCGTTTTCATTTTCTTTCCCCTTTTTTTCAAAGACTTGTGGAAAAAAAGGAACCATTCAAAAGGCTCATAATGCCTCAAAGAATATACGTTGGGGTGTTTGAAAAAGTCTCACACATGTGGTATGGCTATATTCAGGGCAAGTAGCAGAATGTATTTTGGGGTGTAATTGGAGGTATGCATATGCTGTGTGTGAGAAATAACTTGTTATGACAATTTTGTGCAAAAAAAATAATAATAATTTCATAATTTTGTAAAGCGCTGCGCAAACTGCTGGCGCTATATAAATCCTGTATAATAATAATAATTTTCCCAAGAATTGTGGGAAAAAAGTACAACTTCAAAAAACTCGTCATGCCTCATACTAAATACCTTGGAATGTCTACTTTTCAAAAAGGGGTCATTTGGGGGGTATTTGTACTTTCCTGACATTTCAGGGTCTCAAGAAATGAGATAGGCCGTCAGTGCATCAGGTGTGATCAATTTTCAATGATTGGCACCATAGATAGGTAGCAGTATAGGTTTTGCCCCAACTTTATGGACAAAAATGACTTATTTGCAAAATTTTATCATAGAAACTAAAAAAAAAAAGTGTTTTTTTTTTCAAAATTTTCGCTCTTTTTTCACTTATGTCGCAAAAAATAAAAAACCCAGAGGTTATTAAACACCACCAAAAGAAAGCTCTATTTGTGTGAAAAAAAAATGATAAAATTTTTGTTTGGGTACAGTGTAGCATGACTGAGTAATTGCCATTCAAAGTGTGCGTGCACTGAATGCTGAAAATTGGTCTGGGCAGGAAGGGGGTATAAATGTCTTGTACTGTATTGAAATGGTTAAAGAAGCCAATCCTGCTTCTAATGAATACACTGTTTTTTACTTTCTACATCAGCTCATCCCCCACAGCTATAACCTTTTTGTATCAATTGACTCTCCCTCTTACACTGTAAGCTCTAACGAGCAGGGCCCTCTGTAACTGTACTGTCTGCCTTCATCTTGTAAAGTGCTGCGTAAACTGTTGGCGCTATATAAATCCTGTATAATAACTAATTATTTTATTATTAAATATTTATTTTATACTAGTAATGGGGACAATCAGCGACTTATAGCAGGACTGCGATATTGCACTGGACAATCTGACACTGACATTTTTGGCACTTTGTGGGAACCAGTGACACTAATACAGTGATCAGCGCTAAAAAATATGCACTGTCACTGTGCTAATGACACTGGCTGGGAAGGGGCTAAACATCTAGGGCGATCAAAGGGTTAAATGTGTGTCTAACCAGTGTTTTTATGTTTACTATTTGGTGCTTGTACTCAGGGCTGGATTAACGTAGGGGCTATTGGAGCTGCAGCTCCAGGCCCCTACTTTAATATAGGCCCAACCACCCAAAAAGAACAGACTGCTCATGCAATGCAATGGGCCAACGGGGAGAGATCTTACCGATGGGAAGCAATTCCGCATGTACCGCCTGGGCAGGATGGTGGGGTTGATAATGGGCACTGCATGAGCCCCGCCAAACACCCTGCAATGCACTGCAGGCTGCACAGTGCATTCTGTGCACTGATTGGGCAAAGCTTTGCCCAATCAAGACGCAGTGTAAGCTGGTTGTTAAGGAGCAGGGCTAGGAAGCCGGCTGTGGTGTCCTTAACAAATGATGAGTCATCAGCTGTAATGGTTTCCCTGCTGACAGCTGAATAAAAAAAAACCCCTACCTATTCACCAAAAAAGTGTACAAAAAAAAAACAAAACATGAGAACATGAGTTTTTGACAAACCCTCTATTAAAAAAAACAAAAAAAATGTGTCCCTCAATGTAAAACCATTGTCAATCATGCCACCAGCTGCATCGCCGGTAAGGGCAGGGCCATCTGGCAATGTCCCTGGTGGCTCCGCCCCCTGGTAACGTCACAAACCAGTGCATGCTAGGCCAGTGATGTCACAAGGGGACGGGGCAACCAGGTGATGTTGCCAGGTGGCTCCGATCTTATCTATATAAGAACTGTAAATGCGCAGAGGCATTCGGCGGGTGGCTGTCATAGAAGGCAAATCTTTTTTTTTTTTGTGTCGGTGGTGCGGTGGGCGGCATGATTGACAATGGATCTTGTTAAAGGAGGCTTCCAGATTCCGATAAGCCCCTCGCCCGCAGTCCCCCACAACCACTGGTCACGGTTGTGAGAGATGAGACCCTTGTCCCTATCAATATAGGGACAAGGTGCTTTGGGGTGGGAGGAGCAGAGCCCCCCTGCCCCAAAGCACCCGTCCCCCCCCATGTTGAGGGCATGTGGCCTGGTATGGTTCAGGAGGAGGGGCGCTTGCTCATCCGTCCCCTTTCCTGACCTGCCGGGCTGCATGCTCGGATAAGGGTCTGGTATGGATTCTGGGGGGGGGGACCCCCCACATTTTTTTTTTACATTTTGGCGTAGTGTTCCCCTTAAAGCCCATACCAGACCTGAAGGGGGGAACCCCACGCTGTTTATTTATTTATTTTTCAATAGCCATGTGCCGGCAAATGCAACTGCGAATAATTTTAAATGGGATTTGACTAGTTCTTTTTTCTCTTTCTTTAGAAATGCTAGTTTTGCTGCAGCATGTTCTATGAATGCTACAGATGCACCACTTTACAGGCAGACTCCCCCAGGCACTACATTTAAAGGAATTTTTCATTTTTATTGTTGCTCTTTAAGTATCATTAAAATCACAGCTCCTGAAAAACCGATTGTTTTTTAAAAAAAAAAATTAGCATTGATTGTCCCCTAGGACAGTATCCATACCCCCATACCCCTTTTTTGCCAATTGCTTGCATATAAGCCTTCAAAATGGGCACGTTTGCTTTTTCTTGTTCATAGACATCAATGGGGTTTGCCATTCAGGTTAGAACTTTTCCCCTGTTCGGGAGGTCTGCTGCAAACCGAACAGGGGGGCGTTCAGCCCATCTCTAATCATTAGATATGGTGGCTACATTAGTTTTTTTCAGTTTAAGTACATTTTCAACAAGTACAGAGACATACTCTGTTGACCTTTCTGGAAATTCAGTATCATTGTTCCTTGCTGTGCTCTGTACTGCAATCTCAACAATGTTATCAACTTTCCAAACTACTGCCTCTGAACTACAAAACATTTAACTTCTATGTAAGGGAGGCGAGGAGAAGGGGAGGTCTTAACAGTCCAAATTAGGGTAGCAACCTAGGGTAATCACACTGTTCCTCTATTTATGTGTAGCCAGGTGCCACCAGTTGTGTGAAGCCCCCACTCGCCGACCCCTCCGCCGCTGTAAACAGTGACACAGTGGCTGGAAGAGCAGGCTGTGCTTGTGCTCGCTCTCGCCCTTTGCTCCTCTACTCCCTGCACTGATCGCGTGAGCTTCAGGCTGCCTCTCTTCTCTCACTTCCCTGCTGTGTGTGAAATCTACTGCTTGCTCCTGCTTCCCTTTCCCTCCTGCAACATGGGCTTTGAGCCATAGAATCCCTACATGTCCTGATGTATCTTCATCAAGTTGAAAACATAAGAAGGATGAAATACTTTACACATTCTCAGAAAACCACCCAGGATTTTTTTACTAAACCATGGCAACATTGGCATATGTTCATATACTTGTAGGAAGGGAAATTCTTCATGGCAGGAGTTGAATGAGTATAACTTGCACATTCAAACAATCCTCAAGGCTTTCTTTTTAACTATTATTTCCCTACAGTAGCCTTTTACCCCCCCCCCTTTTGTTTTATGTTTTATTTTTCTCTTCCTCCTCTCCTGTCTAACCCTAATCAGACATTGCCCCCTCTTTTGTCATAGTTCTCTCTTCCACTATTTAGTGTCACCCCATCTTCCTTCCCAATTTTTCTTTCTAAATATGGAACTAACCAGATCTGGGTTTACCCATGGTTGTTGCCACTTGCCCCCCCAAGTTAATTCTTATGGGCCGGTTTACTTCATGTGTACTGTTCTGTTATAAAGATATTCAAAATCAGTTTCAGCGATGGTCATAGAGTTTTCTTCTTCTGACTCAACTGTGCTACATGATGCACATCAGTTGTTTTTCTGTTGCGATAAAGCTGAGCTTATATAAGCCTATAGAGAACAGATATACTATATGATTTGAATGTCCATGTTCATTGTCAATGTAAACTATGTTCACTATGTCCATTCTTAGAAATAAAGAATTTGGGGAAAGAATGGTGCAGGGTAGATAAACAAGTTAACACCTATGGAAACTGGTGCTGTCACCTAAACTCAGGATTACTCTGCCTATATTTAAGGAAACCTGAAACAAGCAATTATTACTTACCTGTCCCATTGCTCTTGTCACCAAACCCCTCTGGGTTGAAGAGAGAAGCTCTCTGAAAGCTTTCCTGTATTCAACAGGTCCAGAAATTGGGACAATGGCAAACAAGATATTAAGCCAGCTTCCAACAGACATGCGTCAGTTTTTTGCTAGGGTACTAGGAGGTGTGACATCTTTTCCTCAGCTCTGTTCAGAAAAACCCCATTATATACTTTTTGCTAGCCCTTTTTATTGTTTACTTTTTTCTTCAACCAAGATGTTCTGTATATATTTTTTCTTCCCTCAACTCTTCTAATGCTGCTTGTATTAGTCTTTACAGAACAGCTATGGATCAGACTATCTTCATCAATAACTTTGGGAGGCCGTACCTGGATCACATTGTGTTGGTGGTTTAGCTTGGAATGTGACCTTCAGGCACTGGGCTCTGCATTTTGGTGCTTTCTATAACTCTGTGTATTGTAGCAGTTAACCACAGAGTACTGTCCATGTCCAGAGCAGACCTCTGGCGTGACCCAATCCCCTGTTGACTCACGGTGTAAGTAGACTTTGGTCTTGATGAGACCAACTTGGAATGTGAATTTTCCAGACTTCTGTACTTTATTAATGAGCTGCTGTCACAACTCCTGGGGTCTGGTGACAGGTGTGTACAACTGGAGTGCGAATTGCACCAAGGGTTGTGTAGCACACCACAAGGTTGTGGACCTATGGCTGACTGCTGCTAAGTAGTTCCGGCTGACCCCCTGGAGCACGGACACTGAAACACAGGGAGCTAGTGCATCGGTTCCCCCAGGGCATGGAATCTAAGAGCCAGTGGGTGTTCACCAGCGCCTCTAGTGGTGAGGATGGTTTTGGCTGTAACTGGATCCAGGTCAAGGCCCCCAGGGTCCCCTAGCTCACGCTCGGGCTGGCTACAGGTGGAAGAGGGGAAGCAGCAGCGCAGGAATAGCAAGAATAGTCAGAGGAATAGTGAAGGGTCAGGGCTATAAGCAGACAGGAGAAACCGAGAACAAGCCGAAGATCGAGGTTTCAGGCAGAAAGGGATAGTCAGACAAGCCAAAGATCAGAACACAGATAAGACTCAGAGCAAACGAAGGAGACAACCACACACAGGCCAAACACGGACAAACGTTGATCAGCAATGCAGCTCTGCACTGCCAGGTGTTATATCCTGTTACCAATTAAGACCTGGGGTGGAAACCAGCTGAGGAGGGCCTACTAAAGCACACAGGTGAGGGAGGTCTGGCCTTTAATTGGACGCATGCAGCAAAGGTAGGCAACAGATAAGACATATATTTGCTGGTTACATGACAGCTGCAGAGTGCTCTCCAGGTCCAGAGCCAAGTCTCAGCCTCTGAGGACTTGCATAGTGGGTAAGGCCAGTATCTCCAGAAATGACCAATGCCTGTAACTTCTGTATCCTGTATGGCTAAGCAGCTGAGACCTCCCATATGTCCACAAAACCTTTCATATCCACTTTGTATTGTTATTGGTTTGTGTGCAATTGATGATTACCATCTCCAATTCAGAATTTGGGTAAATCACAAAACTTCCTTTGAACCAACCAGTTCCACTAACTATTTAGCATATTCTTGTTAGGATAGGAACTATCCCTTTTCTCTTTCTTTCACCCTGAGAGAATTCTCCTAATGGATGTATCCACTTATCCACTGTTTGGGCCATGTTCTTTGTAACAGACAGTTATCCCAAAGTTGTTGAGAGATTTCTCTGTTGGTCAGTCTTTTAATCTGACTTCATCTTGTGGCTGCAAGGTATTCAGCTCTGGAAAAATTGAGAACTACTCCTGCAATTAGCTTTACACTGGACAGTGCTGGGTGTGACATTCTTGTCCACATTGTTCCCTTCCTAGACTTAGGCCTCATGCACACAGGACGTTTTTGACTGTTTTTCAACAGCTGTTTTCAGCTGCAGACGTTTTTTTCTACAGCCAATAAACCCTCCATCATGTTATCCTATGTGTTCATGCACACATAGGCTGTTATCAGCTGTTTTTAGCAGTGACGTTTTTGAGCTGTAAAAAAAACCCCAAGACCAGAGGGTTCTTTTGGACTTTTTTCAGCTGTAAAAACGTTCAAACGCTCAAAATCGCCCAAAAACATCAATCCCCAACCTTTTTGGACATTTTAGATCAATTGGAAAAAAAGCCCAAAAAAACACTGGCCCTTTAAAAACGCGAAAAAACTGCGGTATTATAACTTTGGTAAAAGCTGAAAAAATCACTGATAAACTACTGACGTTTTTTGGATTTTTTTAAAGTCCTGTGTGCATGAAGTTTTACTTTTGGACACCTTCATGTGATAATCCTCACTTTAAATTGTGGGGATGCTGCATGTGAATGTACATCGTTTCTTCCATGTGAGTAAGTATTCATCTGGCTTGCCTTTCCATTTTATATAGGTGGTGTGGGTAACCATGCCCTTTCATTAAAAAGATTTAGGATACTACTCTCCCCCCTCCCAGCTTAAGGCCCCATTCACACCTGAGCGTTTTGTAGCTTGAAGCCTGAAGCTACAAAACGCTGGAGGGGAAAAAAAGCAATGATTCTCTATGGAGTCCATTCACATCTCCACTCAAAAACGCCTGAAGCCAAAAGCCTGAAAATGCCGGAAGCTCAAACAAGTTCTGGAAGTAATTTTGTAGCTTGATTTGGGCGTTTTTCTACTTTTGTTACATTGGTGACCTTTTGACCTGTACAAAATCGCAGTAAAAATCACTAAAATCGTGGCAAAATCGCGGTAAAAAACGCATGTATTTCTGCCTGAAAACGCTACGCTATTTTCTGGCCATTATTTTTTGGTCAATTCTTTAATCATAAATATACCAAAATACAAAGGATATGCATGTTATTGTAAACCGCTCAGAAAAAGATAGTAATGTCTTGGCCCAGACAGCAGAATTCAGTGGTCAACAGCATTTACCAATTGGCAGGTTTCCTGCAGATTGGTAAAATAGGCATGTCTGGCTATTATTTTTATTTTATTTTATTAAAATTGCTAAACATAATGTGGCATAGAACAGTACTGGGTGTCAAATGTGCTCATTCCTTATTATTTTATCTATTCTTAGATCTACAACTTACTGCTTTACTAATGTCTTACAACCTATAGCTACTATAACTATTGACAAGAAGACAGGAGTGCAGGATCCAGAATTGAAGCAACTGATTTATTTACAAAAAATATAGTACAGTTACAGTTAAACTTCTAGTGGATCAACATGAGAAACAGAGGGCACCAGGATGGACACTTAACCAGGCTAAACTGAAGTGGCAGCAGCTCCCGATTTTATAGCCAGCATACAGGGACCCGCTCTGACACCTGAGAAAGAACTGCCAATAGACAGCATCCTCAGCCGCCATGGGCGTCCGCAGGTAGGGGCAAGGGGGGGCGGTTGCCCCCCCCTGGAATCAGGCATCAGATCAGGGGTTCCCCACTAGGTCCTTATCCTCTTGAGCCATGTATGCAGTTTCTGACAGTCTCTTGGGCCATGTATGCAGTCTCTGACCGTTTCCTGTACCATGTCCCAGTCTCTGTCTGTCTCCTGTGCTGTGTCTGCAGTCTCTGACTGTCTCCTGTGCTATGTATGCAGTCTCTGACTGTCTCCTGTTCCATGTCCGCAGTCTCTGACCGTATCCTGTACTATGTCTGCAGTCTCTGACCATCTCCTCTACTATGTCCGCAGTCTGACCGTATCCTGTACTATGTCCGCAGTCTCTGACCGTCTCCTGTACCATGTCTGCAGTTTCTGACCGTCTCCTGTATCATGTCCGCAGTCTCTGACTGTCTCCTGTATCATGTCTGCAGTCTCTGACCGTCTTCTGGATCATGTCTGCAGTCTCTGACCATCTCCTGTATCACATCTGCAGTCTCTGACCATCTCCTGTATCACATCTGCAGTCTCTGACCATCTCCTGGATCATGTCCGCAGTCTCAGACCATCTCCTGTATCACGTTTGCAGTCTCTGACCATCTTCTTTTATTCAGTGTCAGGGGCTTACAAAGTAGACAGGACGACAAACGTTTTCATACAAAGGTTATAAATAACAGCCAACTTTCCAAAAGGCAAAATAAATAAAAAGAACAATTGGGTTAGTGAGAAGCCCTCCTAAAGGCCTTTGGCAGGTGAGTAGAGATTGGAGCCAATGGGTGATGCAATATGCCACCATGTCAGTATTCACAAAGGTTAGGTTTAGGTTTCAGTGCACCTACCTGTAAAATACAAAGTTATGGATGGGTATAGAAGTTTATGCAGTTAAGCCAACTTATTCTTAAGACTCGGAGATTAGTTGTCAAAAAGTATAAAAGGACAAATAGGCATTGCTGCCGAATTATTCCGAATATTCCCTGTTGTGTAACAAAGGCTTTGACTATGACACACATTCAGCTTCTAATCATTAGTGCGCAAACTGAACTGAACTAATCTTCTTAATAAATTGTGAAGTCTTGTATGCCTTATGGTTTCTGTAGGGGCTTTTCTCCCTGTCTGGGACAAGCAGAATATGAAAACAAATGGGTCATGACTTTATGTATTTGTTTAGTTAGAATACTTGTCATCTTGTGATACAGACTCTTGACCAGGTTATACAAGCGTGTCCTGATCCCCAAATTTGCAGGAATGAAAACAAACATCTGTTGTTTTTTTTATGCCTATGCGGCTAATGCGATATGCGAAGCGATCCCAGCACTGCACTGTTTTGTTTTGTTTTACATGTGGAAAATTACAATCCTGCTTGTAGTGGGTTGGTGGGACATTACCAGGGTTGCACACAAAAATATGCAAGTAATGCCTAGTTAGAAAAGTTCATTGTTGCCTTTTTTTTTTAAGCGTTTGCATGTTTTTGTAGATTAGACAGAACATTCAATGATAATGAGTAAAGATTAACAATATCAAACATAATCAGTCGTGTTTTTGTCTTGATTAGTAAAGCATTACGCAGAATCAAAGCCTGTCTCTGAGCAGAAATAAGCCCCCCCCATCTCTCCACCCTTTTTTTTTTTTTCTGCTTAAGAAAGGCCTGGCAAAACCCTTTTTCACTTACCCAACTTCAATGTTCCATGTGTTTTGCCAGTACCTATGCGCTTCTGGAAGAATGGTCAAACATTCCCATAGACACACTCCCAGAAGAGTTGAAGCTGTTATAGCTGAAAAGGGTGTGCAAACTCAATATTGAACCCTACAGATTATGACTGGGATGCCATTAAAGTTTATGTGCGTGTAAAAGCAGGCATCCCAATACTTTTAGTAGTATAGTGTATGTCCTAAAGTAAGTAAAATTTAGGAAAAACAACACCCATCAGCATAAATACTTCAACTGCCTGGGGGCTTCCAGCGACGGTTCCTGCATCGCATCTCTCCCGCAGGCAGTTCACACTGCCCTCTGCGAACCGCTGCAGGTGTCAATACAATGTTAATGACACCCCCATATCGGTTCACAGATCGCTGTGCGAACTGTGAACTTTCACAGGAATCAGATCGCATGGGTGAGAACACCCATGCGATCCGATTCCAGTGCGGGGAAAAAAAAAGTCCCTGCACTATTTTCCTGTGAATCTAATGCGAGTTCAGCCATACAACTGTATAACTGAACTCGCACTGCACAGACATCGCATGCGATCGGCACTGCAGTGCGGGTGCGAATCACATGCGATGTCTGCGTTTGCACAAGTGTGAACCCAGGCTGAAGAGGGTTTATTGTAGGATATATGAAAGTTTCTTCATCCATGTGCCCACCATATCTTATCAGCTGATGCTCATTCATTGAGGAGAGTTTGGGTAATTCTTTGGAAGGTGTATTGACGTTAGGTGATGAACAGTCAGACAATCCCAGGGCTTCAGACCATGCACACATGGGTGAGAAATGGGATAGCACTGGTCAGTGCTTTGTGCAGTGGTCTGCATTTAACAAAGATAAAAAGTAAACTTACATTTTATTTTAAAACTCCGATATTTCTATTTTATTAATGCTTTTTTGTTGCATACATGGTATAAGGAGTGCTTAATTACACTATGATGCCAATACTCTACTTAGCAGATATTAGTGCTAAAGATGCATGTTCCAATGTTGCTGTAAACATAAGAATCCTCTCCTAATTTTATAAATTACTTAATGTCTTAAAGTAGTAATTTTCAATTTCTTATGTTTAGTAGTAATATATATATATATATATATAGCTTTTTAGCCAGGTAAATATGAACTGTTACATGTAATGATTTTGTATCGACCCCTTTCCAGTCAGCAGATGGCGAGTTTGAGTCTGGTCTTCTGCGGTTATCAAATATATTTGTGCAATCAATCAATAAGATAATAATGTTAGTCTGAGAAATATGGATAAACACCTGCAGTATTCTTACTAACAAATTTACAGAACTGAACTGCCAGTGATTGATGAAGAAAAAGAAAACCGTTGACTGGTAAAGTTGAGGCCCTTTGGAAAAGCTCAACAGTTTCCAGCTGACAAAAGATTGTGTGTCCTTCTCTGGGTCTCTGGACATGTGCTCTGATTTCAATGCTGCTTGGACAGTCCTTTTTCTCTTTCTTTACAAGCAGTAGGAGTGCTCTCCAGTACACCGATTTCACCAGGTATCCAAATCACATCCTCCAAGGGGGAAAGGTTTTCGATCTCTTTGCTTCTCTAAATTCTTACCTGATTGTGGTCACCTATGGCAGGAATCAATTCAACCAGCAGCAGCAGTTCAGTCTTTTCCCAACACCCCTGTTTGCTTCAATACAGTCCTCTCCCCCTTTCCTCTCAGCCTGCACACCCTTTTCATTTTGCTGTTATTGCATTAGCCAATCGACATCCTCCAGGGTCGATCAGACCCAGCCAAGATGGCTGCCCCTGCACTGGAGACACTGCATAGATGAGCTTCAAAAAATGGTCTCCTTAAAGATGGCTGCTGTACTTCTGCATTAATACATATTCAGTTTAACCCTGTCCATGCTGCAGAAGGATAATACAGCAGTAACCAAAGAAGAAGTTTCACAGCAGTTATCAGCTACAGTCCAGGTTACCCTTACATCATAGCAAGTAATTTGTTCCATCTGTTTAGAGATCTATCTCTTCTCTTAGTAGTTAGACTAATAAAATAACCCAATGTAGCTTGAGTAACTCTATTTCTTATCTTCTGTTCTAGGCTGCACTTCTAGCTAAATGTCTTTATATGCCCCTGAAGGTGAAACTGCATAATGCAAGCTTGTACGTTCATCCACAAGTGAGTTTTTGACTTTTGTACTGGGTAGGGCTTATTGTAATGATGCAGAAGGATTACAGCAGTCCCGGAGAGTAGCTAGTCTGACAGTATATGTTAAAATTTCAGAACTGGCACTTCTGCTTATGCAGGTGCATTTACAAGAAGCACTCCAAGAGCTTCAGAAAGGTAGCAAAAGTTTAGATTCCTCCCATAAAAGCACAAACTTTTGCTGTGGGAAAAACTCAGAATGGAAGATATAAACAAGGGGTTCTACTAGGTTTCTATTGAAAATATACTGTAGGTTAATGATATTGCTAATAAAATCATAAAAGTTGGATCAGCGGTATTGTAAAGAAGGAAATGGCTGGTTTCATAGGTTTAAAGGGCACACTCAGAAAAGCTTATATTTCAGTCTTGCGAAGATGCTGGATAGTTGGATGACACCAGCTGTCCATCTCTTTTGGATGCTGACAGCAGCATTTGTGAACCAGAGATCCAAGCTCTAACCATCTTAGAGAGTCCTCTTGGACCTTCCTTTAGTCCCTTGGTAACATTAAAAGCTACCTGGATATTCAGTACTCGAACATCCACGTCTAACAAAATTTCTTTTAGATGGTCTGACCACTTGCATCTAAATTACCACTAAATCAGCACTGATAAAAATATTTCAGCAGATTTTCACACTCTGTCCTTTATCTGATGTCATGTTCATTTGATGGGTTTGTCCCCGGACTCCTACATTTTCCGTTATTTAATTCCCATGCCGATGACCAGTTAAGGCCTGATTGCTTTCATAGACTAACAGTTCGAAGTAGCCCTTTCAAACACATTCCATCATGTACAGAAATAGACTTTGACAATTATAATATCCTTATCCTGCAATCACTTGTGTTTGAAAGCAGAGACTGAAACTTTCTGCCAACTCCTTACTTTAGAATGTAATACACTGAAAGAGAATATAATATTCTGCTGCTGTAAGCAGCTACTGAAAATTACACCTTGTGTGGATGTAACCTATATGTTTTTATAGCTAGGCCCTTCTGAGAGTAACTGGAAGGCTCTTATATAAGACATATCTTATGACACCCATTAGCTTATTCTGCTCCCAGGGAATACGTTAACAACAACAAAACCCTTTCCTCCTGTGAGGTTATAGGGATTTATCAAAATACTTCACAAATTGGCACATTGAGAGGATGTATTACAGCACCATCCTTGTGGAGTTTTCCAGATTTTTTGCTTCGCCTACAAAAATTTAGAAGAGCTAACTTTTCTTATTAAAAATAGGTCAAAATTGGCAAGGTCTAGCTCCAAGCTAAGCAATCCAAAATCAATCAAGGTGTAACAATTTTGGAAGAGGCTACATTAGATTGTATTTCAATGGATGAAGCCACACAAATAGAATTTTCTGCGCCTTGGGTTTCCTTTCTTATCTATGTTTTTTCCTCTTCTAAAAGCTCTCAGAAATGTCTTTCTTGTTCATTTATTGTTTTACATTCAAACACAGTGGCCAGCTTCATAATTTTTATTGCATAAGCTTAATTAAACAATGGAGACATGTTATATATCACTGGCATACATTGAACAATAACACCAGAAATAATAAACATTTGCAGTTACATCCAATTGAAAGTTGTTAAAAGATATACAGCCTAGGGTTGATGTAGGTTCACATTTCCAGAGAATGATATTGACCAGGAGGATATATGGAAGCTGTTCATGCCTGCCAAACCTTTGTGAATATTGGCAAAAAGTTGGTTCAGATTACAACATGATTGAGTTAATCCAATTTTCGTATGAATTTATGAAAAGTTTGGGGAATTTCACATGATGGCAATGTGGTATTTGGCCGCCACGACAGGAGTGTCTCCATTGGGTATTTGATGCTTAGGTGAAGAACCATTGGCAGAAGTTCCTATTAAATATTGTGGATAGCAGTCTAATCATTTTAGACTAGAAGGATGAGACTACTGGACACTGTCACAGTGAGTCTGTTGTTGAATAACCTTTAAAGCATGTGGAGAGGTAGTCAGAATTTAGATTTTTTTTGTTTCAAAAATATCAGATTTATTGTCTGCACAGGGCTGATTAAAAGTAAAGATAGGGTACAATACGTCCATTTAGTGGGGTTTGGCATAATAATATAATATATAATGTTAAACAGTAGCTCAGCTTGCTCACATCATCCTCCAAGATGGTTCACTAGAGAGATGGCTCTGCCCAAAACCAGAGTTTAAAAGCCTCCTGAATGCCTCTTTATTTATTGCATTTCCTACCTCCTTTAAATTCCTCAATACCAGCTCCTGGTTGGTTTTGTTTTACTCCGTGGGTCTGCTGCAACAGTTGGAGACCCACATTTCTGCACAAAACAGCCAAAGTATGGAGCTTAAAAAGATACTGGAAAGATCAGTAGGCAAGAAGTTAGATGACAAGCAGCAAAAGTACAAATATATAAAGCCCTTTTGTAAGAATAACCAATTGGCTCGACGACTGGAGGATGGATGAACTAAAAGAAAGGCCTTTTGGCAAGGGTAAATAAAGAGTGAGGGCTGCAATTCAGCCCTCCTAATTCAGCTGAAAAAACACCTAATGATGTCCTGGGAGGGATCAGTGGAAGGTTGAGAGGCTTCTTCCATGTATGGGGGGAGCAGCGTTCCAACCTGTTCATGCAGAAAAGAAAGAGAGCAGCAATAATGTAACATTTAATTCCAAGGATGACAGTTAAAACGCACAAGACTAAAATTATGTCAGCACATGTAAAATTGTATTGGGGTTCATCCACACCTGGGGAGGATTAGATGAAAAAGCAACAGGTTTCGGCTGTGCTGGTGGCTTCCAGCACTTCCAGGGACTTGGGGAGACTCAGGGAAGCCGCTGATGTCACATTCAGGTGGAATGGTATGCGCGCGCTCTGAGCATGCGTGCTCCTTCGTCATTCCAATCTGTTCATCCTGAATCTAATCAGAGAAGGATACAGGCTTGAATTACTAGCTAAGACCAGCCACTCAAAATACATTGTCACCAACCTTACACCAAACTCTATGATTGCTACAGGTATGAACTGGTTATTGGAAGAACTCCTTTGACAACAAATAATCGTGAAATTTCTCTCAGAATGGGAACGTTTTCTCCTCCCATATCTTTCTTCAGAGGTAACCCTCAGGGAAGTTTAATCAAATAATCAACTTAAAGCCGAAGTTTAATCTGCTTATAATTTGCCTTTCCTGGTTCCTCCTTTCCCCCTTCATCAACTTTCTGTTTTCATTACATACCCTATTTTTGAGCCCGTGGTGCCATTATTGGGTCTCTGTGATTCTATATGCAAAGCAGACAGAGCATAGCTGGTGGAAGGGGTTGGCAGGTACTATACATAGTTAAAGTGTTACTAAAGTCATATATATACAGTGGGTACGGAAAGTATTCAGACCCCCTTAAATTTTTCACTCTTTGTTATATTGCAGCCATTTGCTAAAATAATTTAAGTTAATTTATTTTCCTCATTAATGTACACACAGCACCCCATATTGACAGAAAAACACAGAATTGTTGACATTTTTGCAGATTTATTAAAAAAAGAAAAACTGAAATATCACATGATCCTAAGTATTCAGACCCTTTGCTGTGACACTCATATATTTAACTCAGGTGCTGTCCATTTCTTCTGATCATCCTTGAGATGGTTCTACACCTTCATTTGAGTCCAGCTGTGTTTGATTATACTGATTGGACTTGATTAGGAAAGCCACACACCTGTCTATATAAGACCTTACAGCTCACAGTGCATGTCAGAGCAAATGAGAATCATGAGGTCAAAGGAACTGCCTGAAGAGCTCAGAGACAGAATTGTGGAAAGATCTGGCCAAGGTTACAAAAAAAATTCCTAAGAGCACAGTGGTCTCCATAATCCTTAAATGGAAGACGTTTGGGACGACCAGAACCCTTCCTAGAGCTGGCCGTCCGGCCAAACTGAGCTATCGGGGGAGAAGAGCCTTGGTGAGAGAAGTAAAGAAGAACCCAAAGATCACTGTGGCTGAGCTCCAGAGATGCAGTCGGGAGATGGGAGAAAGTTGTAGAAAGTCAACCATCACTGCAGCCCTCCACCAGTCGGGGCTTTATGACAGAGTGGTCCGTCGGAAGCCTCTCCTCAGTGCAAGACACACGAAAGAACGCATGGAGTTTGCTAAAAAAAACATCTGAAGGACTCCAAGATGGTGAGAAATAAGATTCTCTGGTCTGATGAGACCAAGATAGAACTTTTTGGCCTTAATTCTAAGTGGTATGTGTGGAGAAAACCAGGCACTGCTCATCACCTGTCCAATACAGTCCCAACAGTGAAACATGGTGGTGGCAGCATCATGCTGTGGGGGTGTTTTTAAGCTGCAGGGACAGGACGACTGGGTGCCATCGAGGGAAAGATGAATGCGGCCAAGTACAGGAATATCCTGGACGAAAACCTTCTCCAGAGTGCTCAGGACCTCAGATTGGCCCGAAGGTTTACCTTCCAACAAGACCATGACCCTAAGCACACAGCTAAAATAATGAAGGAGTGGCTTCAAAACAACTCCATGACTGTTCTTCAATGGCCCAGCCAGAGCCCTGACTTAAACTCAATTGAGCATCTCTGGAGAGACCAAAAATGGCTGTCCATCAACGTTTACCATCCAACCTGGCAGGACTGGAGAGGATCTGCAAGGAGGAATGGCAGAGGATCCCCAAATCCAGGTGTGAAAAATTTGTTGCATCTTTCCCAAAAAGACTCATGGCTGTATTAGATCAAAAGGGTGCTTCTACTAAATACTGAGCAAAGGGTCTGAATACTTAGGACCATGTGATATTTCAGTTTTTCTTTTTTAATAAATCTGCAAAAATGTCAACAATTCTGTGTTTTTTTGTCAATATGGGGTGCTGTGTGTACATTAATGAGGGAAAAAAATGAACTTAAATGATTTTAGCAAATGGCTGCAATATAACAAAGAGTGGAAAGTTTAAGGGGGTCTGAATATTTTCCGTACCCACTGTATATATATATATTTTTTATTAAAAAAGCAAACATGTTATACTTACCTGCTCTGTGCAGTAGTATTGCACAGAGTGGCCCTGATCCTCCTCTTCCTGGGTTCCCGGCGTCAATCTTGGCTCCTCCTCTTCTTTTTAGGACTACCATAGCCAGCCGCTGGCTATGGGGAGAGTGTAGTCTGCGCGCTCTTGACCTGTGTGTCTATGGAGCCGCGCTCCATAGACATACACAGTGGGACTTAGGCCTGCCCCTCCCCCCACTTCCTCTTCACTACATCTGATTGACAACAGTAAGAGTGAATGGCTCCTGATGCTGCTCAAATGCTGTGTAAAGAGTAAAAGAGGGGTAAAAAGATGCAGCTGTGCACAGCGCTGATCTCTTCTCCCCTCTCTTCCCCTTCACACAGGGGAAGGGGGGCACAGAGAAACTGAAAACATTTTTTACCTTAATGCAAACAATGCATTAAGGTAAAAAATGTTTTTAGGTTTAGTAACACTTTATGGACAATAAATTTGGGGGGAAAGCGCTAGAAGGTAATTGATGTCCTCCAGTCGGGAAATGGGGCAGGGTCTATCTAAGTTCCTACAGCTGCTAATTCACAGTTTGGGAAGAACACAGTTTGCAATGAAATCACAATTTCAGTACAGGAGAGCAGCCTGTTCAACTGTGTGCAAGATTGGCGGTATTGCTGGAGTTAAGTGGTAAAATACAGAAGATTTCAGGATGGAGAGCATATACACTAAATACACTAATAAATCTTCTCTCAGACATATTCATGGAAAAGTTAGGCATCAAGGTTGCCTACTTACATGTCCCTGTCCATATGGACCACCAACAATTGCTGTGCTTCTGAAGAGACACATCATTTTCAGTTACATGCCCTCCCGTTTTGGGTTTGGCCTCAGTACCTCAAGAGTTTTTACAAAGATATTTTAACAAGGAATCACCATCAGACAACAGATCTTTTCAAAATCTGTAGTGGAATCTGAAGTCAGTCAACAACTGACCGATATCTTTTTGGGTGGCCTTCTGGATTCCACCAAAAAGAAGACATTTCTAGTGAAAACAAAGGTTTTGAAGATCTTGGGCCTGGCAAGATGGGTGCAGAATTTATACACACTTCCAGCAAGAATGCAGAAAATTGTTAGCATTAGGGTTGTCCCGATACCACTTTTTTAAGACCGAGTACAAGTACCGATACTTTTTTTCAAGTACTTGCTGATACAGATTACTTTTTTTTAAGTCTTGTGACAGTGGCACTAATATGCAGCACTGATGGGCATTGATAGGTGGCGCTGATGAGACGTGGACTGTCAGCAGTTTTTAATTTAATTTTTTTTCACAATTTTATTTTTTACAATTCATTTTTTACAATACTTTCTTTTTTTTTGGGGGGGGGGGGGGAGTGGACGATGCCATTGTTTGTTTTTATTTTTAATTATTCTTACAATTTTACTTTAAAATTCTTTTTTTTTACATTTTTTTTTAAATCAACCCTGTTGGGGTGGCTTTGGTGGGATGTCAGGGGTCTAAACCCCCAACATCTCCCCTTTGAGACAGGGAGAAAGTGGCTGAGGATAGAGATTCCCCAGTCCCTTCCTCAGCAGCCTCAGCTGCACTGAAGATGAATGAAGAGGAGACAGCGGCTCCTCTCTATTCATATACTTAGACATCGTAAGCACAGTTTACAATGCTCAGTTATGAATGGACAGAGTCACTGACTCTGTCCATTCATAAAAGGAAGGAGCCGGTAAATAACACATTTACTGGCTCATTCCTCCACTCTCCATCCTGAACAATCCCAGGACAAAGGGAGAAGCGGAGGAGGACAGAGGG
>BLSH010433794.1:26033-50344 GCA_018402905.1 Glandirana rugosa | reverse complement strand
CCGGAGGGGGGGGGACTGGAGAACACGGAGTTGGACACGGGAACCGGAGGAGGAGGGGGGCAGAGTAGCACAGAGGAGGATACAGGGACACTCTCTTTGTGCGGCTTTCAATAAAGCAGCTGAATGCCGCGGATGGGAGATCACTGATTGTAATTTCTTACTCCGCCGCAATGGTCACCCCTATCGGTATCGGGTCAACCCTAGTTAGCATACTTACTGTAATTTTCCTTTCCTGGGAGCTCATCATGTCAGCCTATGAATGGGTCAGCTCTACTCTTCTGATCCCACAGGACAACCCACTGCTCAAACAAAAAGGAGGGATTCTCCCATACCCCAGCTTTCCTAACACCACCCGCAACAGGACACCAGGGCAGAAAACCCTAGGCTGACATGATGAGCTCCCTGGAAAGGAAAATGATGGTAAGTATGGTAACAAATTTCTGTATTCCTGAGGCTAATCATGTCAGCCTATGAATGGGATATAGCTAGCATAAAAAGAAAGGGTGGGACCAAGCAAGTAAAGAAAAACAAGAAACTATGCAGACTGAATGCAAAAGAGTTGTATCAAAAATCACACAGAAAGCGTAGAAACAAGCACCAAGGTGTCCAAAGCCTGGGAAGGGCCATCCATCACGCCCAAACTGTAATAGCAGGTGGAAGCATTAGGTGACTTTCAGCTGGCAGCCTTACAGCATTTCCACTGGAATCCTGACATTACTTGCCCACAAAGCTGTTGTTACCATTGTGCATGAACCCCCTCTGGATGGGAAAGACCCGAAGCTACCTATGCCCATCTGATGGTCTGGACTATCCAAGAGGAAAAGGCTGGAGCCAGGTGGGGCCATTTGACCCATTTTAGAACTTACTGATAGATGAACAAGTTATCTGCCAGCCGGAACTTCTGCGTTCTCTGCAGATACGTGCAAAAAATTACCTAAATTGCATCCACCCTTGACTAATCTTCCTGTCCCAAAACTGCAGACAATGAAGATTGCACTACTTCCCAACTTATATGAAAAGGCCCAGTAACCATTCGAAGAAAAGATATAACTGGATTAAGAACCACTCTGTCTTGAAACAGCTCAAGACAGCAGGTTGAAACAAATGTGAGGGTTTGTGTTGGTAATGACTGGGCTGATGAGGTGGTCACTTCAGTTGAAGTTTCTGTTAATAAAAAGAAAGCAGTTGAAAGTAGTGTTTGTCATGTCATGTGCGCTAATGCCCGTAGTTTAGGCAACGAGCTTTGTGAGCTGACAGCTCTTATGTCTAGGGACAACTTGGACCTTGTTGCAATTACAGAGACATGGTTCAAGGATTCAAAGGACTGGGAAATAACTATACCAGGGTACACACTATACAGGAATGACAGAGTAGGGAAGAGGGGAGGTGGAGTTACCATATATGTAAAAAATGGCATAAAACTAACATTAATTCAAAAAACAAATTAAATACTTGAAACCCTCTGGGTCTGCCTTCCAACCAGGGAGGGATCTTCCCTTGGAATAGTATACAGTCCCCCAGGACAGAGTGAAGATTATGATAACTTGTTGACTGATGAGATAACTCAAATGGCAATGAAGGGAGAGGTTTTGATTATGGGTGACTTCAACATACCTGAGGTTAACTGGAATTCTCAAACTGCTATTACAAGCAGGAGCAGGGATGTAATGGAAGCACTGAATGGGGTTTCTCTAAAACAGTTAGTAAAAAGCCCAACCCGAGGTGATCATATTCTTGACCTAGTACTGACAAATGGGGATCAACTGTCTGATGTTGAGGTGGGGGAGAATTTGGGTTCTAGTGATCACCAATGTCTTTGGTTTGATATTAAAACAAGAACTGAAAAATCATATACAAAAACATAAGTTTTAGATTTTAAAAGGACAAATTTTGCTGAAATGGGGAAATTTCTAAAAAATGAACTGAAAGGTTGGAGTAAAATGACAGGAGTAAGTAATCAGTGGGCACTATTAAAGTCTACCATCGTGGAGGCAACTAGATTATTTGTCAGGCAAGTTAGTAAGAATAAACGGAAGAAAAAACCAATATGGTTCACCAAAGAAGTAAGTAGGATAGTAAAGGGGAAAAAATGGCATATAGAAGATTCAAGGAAACAGGAGGTGTAGCTGACAGAGAGGAGTATAAAAATAGACAAAAGGAGGCCAAACACATTATCTGTGCTGCAAAAGCACAGAAAGAGGAGGAAATTGCTAAATCTATTAAGGAAGGAGATAAAACCTTTTTTAGGTACATTAGTGATAGAAGGAAAAAAATACAATGGGATCACTAAAATGAAAACTGGGCACAACACATATGTTGAGGGAGACCAGGATGTAACAAACCATTTAAACAATTACTTCTGTACAGTCTTCTCAGAAACAGACTGCACTGATAACAAGTTAGGCAATCATATTGGTTCTAGTAATGATGGTTCATTTCTAGGATTTCTGGAGACAGAGGTAGCTGAGGAACTTGCTCGGTTAAAGCCTAATAAAGCAATGGGCCCTGATGGTATTCATCCCAGAGTTATAACAGAAATTTGCAATATAGTTGTTGGACCATTAACAAATCTTTTAAATAAATCTCTTCTAACAGGAGAAGTTCCCCATGATTGGCGGATAGCTAATATTGTACCTATCCACAAGAAGGGCAGCAATTACAGGCCAGTGAGTTTAACATCAATTGTAGTCAAGGTAATGGAATCACTTCTGAAAAGAAGGATCATTGATCACCTAAAAATACACAGCTTGCTGGACCCAAAGCAGCATGGCTTTACTGAGGGCAGATTGTGTCAGACAAATCTGATAGAATTCTTTGACTATATTACCAGTGTTTTGGACCAGGGTGGTGCTGTGGACATAGCGTATCTTGATTTCAGCAAGGCATTTGATACAGTTCCACATAATGATCTAATACAAAAGTTGTACAAGCTAGGACTTAACCCTTGGGTGGTTCAGTGGATATGCAGTTGGCTAAAGGATAGATCCCAGAGTGTGGTTGTAAATGGGGTTCACTCAGAGCAGAGACCAGTCACTAGTGGGGTACCACAAGGCTCTGTACTGGGTCCTGTTCCATTTAACCTTTATGTAAGTGATATAACTAAAGGTTTGTTGGGCAATGTATGTCTTTTTGCTGATGATACAAAGGTGTGTAATAGGGTTGATATCCCTGGAGGTGTCTGTAACATGGAACATGATCTGGCATTGCTGGAAGATTGGTCAAAGCAGTGGAGACTGCAGTTCAATATTTCTAAATGTAAAATAATGCATCTAGGGAAAAATAATCCCCTTAGAGAGTGCAACATTGGGGGTACAGTGTTAGCCAGCACTACAGAAGAAAAAGATTTGGGGGTGCTTATTTCAGATGATTGCAAAATGAACATACAGTGTGACCAGGCAGTGGGAAAAGCAAATAGAATTCTGGGATGTATCAATAGAGGGATCACCAGCAGGAGGAAGGAGGTTCTGATTCCTCTATATAGATCTTTAGTGAGACCTCACTTAGAATACTGTGTCCAGTTCTGGAGACCTCACTTACAAAAAGATATTGATAAGATAGAACGAGTTCAGAGATGGGTAACAAAAATGGTGAAAAGTCTGGGAGATAAAACATATCAAGAGCGACTTCAGGAACTTAATCTGTACAGTCTGGAGGAAAGAAGGGAGAGGGGAGACATGATTGAAACCTTTAAATACATCAAGGGGGTGAATAAGATTAAGGAGGGCAGTCTTTTCAATATGAAACCAAATCAAGAACACAGGGACATGACCTCAAACTAACTGGAGGGAAGATCAAAACTAATCTTACAAAGTATTATTTTACTGAAAGGGTGGTTGATGATTGGAATAAACTACCAACAGAGGTTGTGAGACAGTCAACAGTAAATGGCTTCAAACATGCTTGGGATAAACCTAAATCTATAGTCAGACAACAAGGTTAATGTGAAAAAAAAAACAAAACAAAAAAAAATCCAAAAAACAAAAAAATAAATAAAAAGGGGCAGACTCGATGGACTACTCAGTCTTTTTCTGCCGTCACTTTTCTATGTTTCTAGAATATGGACACTTGGCTGAGAAAGCTTGTTTTTTTTCCGAGATCCGACTGGTTGTTGATATAGCTATAGGGTTGCTTGCACAAAACGTGTCACCAAAAGGATCTTCTATGCAATGAACAGTTAGAGCTGAAACAGTTGACAGCTGTACTGTAGCTAAGCCCTTTGTCTAGGGTGGATTGCAAGAACTCCAAGAAATCAATACAAGAGGAAGACTCAGGATTGAATCGAATAATCACTGCTACCCCAAATATCTTTTCCACATGCTATAGTACGTAGCATTCAAGGATATCTTCCAAGATTTGAGTAGCGTCCACTGGACCTCTTCTGCTATGCCCACCTGGGCTAGCGTGCTTCTTACAAATAACCAGGCCATCCAATTGAGCCATATTGGGATGAGGCATGCCGCCCGCGTATCAAAGATCTCTGAAGTGCCATCAGTGGAGCTATCAATAACTGCCTCAACAGCGGAAACCATAAACGGATCGTGTTCAGGATTAGAGAAGTTTGTGGAAAAAACGTATACAGGCCAGAAAATCCAGCGCTGGGACAGAGCATCCTGACTCCTGGCTCTCGAATGGAAGAATCAGGAGAAGAACACTGGCAGCTGAGCACTGACAGGAGATGCCATTTAGTCCACTTGCGGAAGTGCCCCACTGAGAAAACAGTTGTAGGAAACATTGCTTTTAGAGTGTATTGCCCACATGCTTAACGAACATCACAACCTGTTAGCTGCCATCATCTTTATCTTTGGTTGCTTGAGCAAAGCAGTATTCTTGCAGTCATGTTCATCCTTAATCTCTCTTAGGAAGAGTCTGAATAGGATTGTTTGCCCGGAAAGGCTTGGAAATTGCTCATCGTCGGAACAGGTAACCTCTTCACAGAGCGAGTGGAAACACTCCTTTAGAGTATATTGACTATGTGACAGCCTGTTAAGTGTTGTCATCTTTATCCTTGTCTGCTTGAATAAACAGGATTCATACCATCACATTCATGTGTATCCTCTCTTGGAAGACTCTGGAGAGAGATGATTTTCCCACAGTGTGAGTGAAAACAACTCCTTTAGGCTCCGTTTCCACTAGTGTGACTTGTCATGCAGCTTTGGACACAAAGTTGCATGACAAGTCACAGCCCATTGATTTCAATGGCACACGTTCCCATCTATGTGACTTTAAAAATCATCGGCTTTGAAAAGGTGCCTGCACTACTTTGATACAACTTTTGAGTCACACCAGTGGAAACATTGCCCAAGAGTGTATTGCCCACATGTTCAATGAATGTGACAACCTTATAGGTGTCGTCAAGAATCATACAGGGCTTTGCCTGCCAAGGGATGAGTGGCACAGGACCAATTTAAGGCAGTGCTTGATGCCTGCCAACTGGGGGGCTAAATGGTAAAAGGCCATAGTTAATTTCTCATACATCTGAAAGAAAAACTCTTACCTGAATGGTGCCCCTTACCTCCTTAGCAATGACTGGCTACCAGGAGGAGTTGATACGCATGGCTTAGCAATATAAGCAAATGGCTTTGCAGCAAACTGGCAGTAAGACAGACAAGGAGGTAACCATACACAGTCTTATTGTACAAGGACCTCTTGACCTCACTTATGTCTCTGTAAAAAATCAAATCCCTGATAAAACAGGATACTAAGCAAGAGTCATTTGGTAACTTAATATATCAAAAAGTTGCCCATCTACTTCAAATGATAGCCATGCAGATTAATAAAGCAGTTCAAAGCAAATTCAATGCAATAGGAATTAGCTTGTCTAGTAATAATCCTCTAAGGCAGGGGTGTCAAACTGGTGGCCCTCCAGCTGTTGCAAAACTACAAGTCCCATCATGCCTCTGCCTGTGGGAGTCATGCTTGTAATTGTCGGCCTTGCAATACCTCATGGGATTTGTAGTTCCCCAACAGCTGGAGGGCCGCCAGTTTGACACCTGTGCTCTAAGGGATTAACCACTGCTAAAGGGAGGCCGACACAGCAGCTTCTCAGACCAGAGTCCTGACATTAGCACCAGGTGCTTATTGAAACAAACTCAGCTATGCCAGAAAGCAGGACAAGGATAAAAAGCTTGTTCAGGACAGAAACAGAAATGCAGGATCACAATAATATTCTGCAACGTACACAGCTTACCCATAGCTAGTACAGATCTCATCGCACACTTTTTTGCTTTCTCAAAAGTAGAGTGAGGCTGGCCATACACTATACAACCCTCCAACCTCCTCCAGACCCACTTTAAACCATGCAGTGCAAGGGCCTGCACACAAATTAAATGGGTTTATGTTTGATCTCACACTACACTACTGCACTATTTAGGCTGCATACATCTGCCTGGGAATCACAGATCAGCAGAGGATTTGCCGCCGATCAAGAGTCCCCCAGGTAGGGATCTTCATTATTCCCTCTTTTCCCATTCTTTCAGTAACAGAGAGTTGTCCTGGCGCGAGGACAAAAAAGGAATGTTGGGGTATGGGGGAATCCCTCTCTTTATTTGAGCAGGGGGTTGTCCTGTGGGATCAGAGGGGTGGAGCTGACCCATTTGTAGGTTGACATGTTTAGCCCCAGGAAATCTATGTCCACTTTAGGCAGCATGCCATCAGCCATCCTGGGGGTGGTTTGGGCTCAGACTCATAACAGGCCATTTCAAGATCTAGTTCTAGAAAAAAAGAATGGCCGAAGGGGAAGCTTGGGGATACCTTTTATGTTTGATCAGATAAGTGAAAGGCTCACTAAAATGGTTGTCCAAGAAAAGCCATCTTGAATAATTGATGTTCTATTAATACCCTTCTCAGGTGAAAATCCCCACCGAGTCCAGTATTTGGAGCTGGGGAGCCCACTTACAAAACAAAACTGCCAAATGATCGAGAACTTCAAGCAGAATTGTTCTAACATTGCAGACCCAAGATTTCATCAAGATATTTAAGTCAAAGTAACATGAAACAGAAGAAAACCTGGCCTCAATTTAAGTTATCCATATCAAGGAGAAAGAATGCATCACAGTAGACTTACTGAGCCAAAACCAACTCCGACAAGAAGAATGGCCACTGCACTTGGAGATATTTCAACTGCTTGTCAAGATAATGGGACCTCCTCAGGTAAAGCGATTTGCTACAATGCAAAATGCCAAAGTGAAAAAGTTTTTCTCTCTAAATTCACAAGAGAACCTAGTAGGGCTGGATGCACTAGCCCTCAAGGGGAAATTTGCACTAGTTTATGCTTTTCCTCCAACAGCCCTTCTAGGGAAGTTGGTCAAGAAGCTCAGAATGGAACAGTGCAGAGTCATCCTTATTATGAAGGAGGGCCTGGTTATTGATCCTCCAGTGGATGGCAAAAGAGACCTGGTGTCTATCCCAAACAGGAGAAGTACTAAACCCTCATCTGTATGGGTTACAACTAGCAGACATGAATCCTAAATGGGGAATACATAGGAACAATTGTTTTTCCAATGAAGTGATCTGCATGTTGCTTTAAAGCAGAAAACTGGCCAGTGAGGGCATGTATGACAAGTTAGGTCTAGGGTTGTTATGTAGCCGGGCACCTCCCAATCAGTATATAAGTTCGTCAACCCGAGGCATCGGGTATGCATCAAACTTGGACACGCTATTTAACTTTCTAAAGTCATTATAGAACCTGATAGTGCCATCGGTCTTCGGGACTAGCACTATGGGGCTCGACCAGTCACTGTGGGACTCCTCTATCACGTCCAATTCTAACATGCTTTTGATTTCTTCTGCCACTGCCTCTTGCCTAACCTCAGGGGTTCTATAGGGCTTCACATTTATGTGAACACCTGGTTCCCTGATTATGTCATACTGGATCACTAAGGTCAATCCAGGTAAAGAGGAGAAAAAGTCTCTATTTTTACTCACAAATTCTTTAACGTCATTTTGTTGCGTTACGGACAAGGACTCGGTTATGGAGGCATCCGGAGTCATTGACACCCTGTCCTTTTGAGAAGGGGAGGCGGTCAGTAAACTCTCTCTATCCTTTCATGGTTTTAAGAGATTTACATGGTAAATCTGCTCAGGTTTTCTCTTCCCTGGCTAGTAAACTTTGTAGTTTACCTCCCCTACTCTTTCCCTAACCTCAAAGGGACCCTGCCACTTGGCCAGGAATTTACTTTCCACTGTGGGGACTAGCACCAGCACTCTATCCCCGGGGTTGAAAGTTCGGGTCTTGGCATCCCGATTATAAACCCTCCTCTGGGCTTCCTGGGCTTACTCCATATGTTCCTGTACAAGGGGCAGGACAGCTGTGATTCGATCCTGCATCAAGGAGATATGCTCAATGATGCTTCTATACGGGGTGGCCTCTAATTCCCATGTTACTTTTGCGACATCTAGCAGCCCCCTGGAATGTCTACCATACAACAGTTCAAACGGGGAATAACCCGTAGACTATATAGATAATATATCGCGCTAAGAAAACACCTAGTGAATAGATATATTCCAATAGTGCAAATTACATCATGACATCAATAAAAAAATTCATATTAATATGCAATTGATTATCCAAAAAATTGTTCAATAAATATTCATAAAACCATATGTGCAAAAAAAAGGTTATATAAAGATAAATCACGTGATGAAGAGATGTGCAAAAGTTAATAATAAGTGAAAAAAAATACAGTCCCGAAGTTAGCCAGGGAAAGAGGATAAAGGAATCAGTCCAATTCCATTAATAATCGTTTAGATTCTGCCAACCAGATAGCATGCAAGTACTCCAGTGAAAACAATACAAACTGGGTACCCTTACCAGATGGAATGGACCTACTATTGCTAGTAAGGTCACTGGAGCAGGCAGATATAACCCTCTGCAGGGTATATATAATCAACACGTCTGGGTGGTTGTTAAAATGTTTGGAATCTCAAGGGTGTATAAACATCTTCCGGTTCCGGGCCATAGGCACAGTGCAGGGGAAAAAAAGGATCCAATAGTGTAACTCAGTTTAAAAAGTTTTATTAATATAAGACAAATGAGTACTTGCAAACATCCATAAGAACATCACGTAAAATCAATTAAATGCCGCAGAACACAATCACGTAAAGATCGGAAGACGTGCTGATTATATATACCCTGCAGAGGGTTATATCTGCCTGCTCCAGTGACCTTACTAGCAATAGTAGGTCAATTCCATCTGGTAAGGGTACCCAATTTGTATTGTTTTTACTGTAGGACTTGCATGCTATCTGGTGGTGGAATCTAAAGGATCTTTCATGGAATTGGACTGATTCCTTTATCCTCTTTCCCTGGCTAACTTCAGGACTGTATTTCTTTCACTTATTTATTAACTTTTGTATATCTCTTCATCACATGCTTTATCTTCATATAAACTTTTTTTTTGCACATATGGTTTTATGAATATTTATTGACCATTGGATAATCAATTTTGTATTAATATGAATTTTTTTATAGATGTAATTTATGTAATTTGCACTATTGGAGTATATCTATTCACTAAGTGATTTTTTTAGCGCGACATATTATCTATATATTTTACTAGCTGCGGTTATATTGCATGGTTTGTCGCTGCTATCTTTATGCACTTTAGCACGGTATTTACCTGTTTAATTTATAATAACCCATAGACACCTTTTGAGGTGTAATATTAAATCTCTCCACAAGTCTATCCATTTGGGGGTAGAAGACAGAGGTACGGAGATGGAAGATGTTGTACAACTTGCACAGTTGCATAGTGACCCTGGACATGAACGGGGTGCCCTGGTCCGTTAAGATCACTTTTGGGATCCCCACGTGACTAAACACCTGGACCAATTCCTTGGCAATAGTCTTAGCAGAGGTATTCCGCAAGGGTATGGCTTCAGGATAGTGTGCCACGTAGTCCAGTATTACCAGAATGTGTTGGTGGCCCCGGGCAGACTTTACTACTGGCCCCAACAGATCCATGCCAATTCTCTCAAAAGGCACTTCAATTATGGGTAGGGGAACAAGCAGACTGCGAAAATGGGGTGACGATGCAGACATTTGACACTCGGGGCATGACTTACTGTACTCTCTGACATCTGCATACAGCCCAGGCCAGAAGAATCTCTGGGTTATTCTCTCCCTGGTCTTCTCCACACCCAGATGCCCCCCCCCCCCACTATATGACCATGGGCCAAGTCTAGCACCATCCTGCGGAAGGGTTTGGGATTCACCAGCTGTTCTACCTCGTCCTCACCGTGTTTTGCCACCTGAAACAGCAAATTAATTTTAAGAACCGTAGTGGAAAGACACAGGTTCCCCATCCATCATCTTAACGCTTACTCTAATGAGGGTGACATCTCATAATTGCTCTGTGCAAAAATCCTCCCCCCTGACCTCTAAGTCAGGGGCCACATTCTGTCCACTCTCATCATTAGTCAGAGATGTTCATTAACCTCAACTGAGAGCTGTCTTCCAGCTCCTCCGGCTCCCCAGCCATTACAGGAAAAGGAAGACGGTCTCCTCCTTCCTCGGTCCTGCCAACCATCTCCTCTTCCATGGCAAAAAGGGTCTGGTGAGAGTTCCCGTGCTTTCCCAGCAGGGGGAGATCTATCCTCCAGACTCTCTGGGCCTTCCCATAACCTCCAAATATGGGGTGCTATTATAAAACTGGTTTACCTTGAAAAACAGACTATGGGTGGGAATAGACCCTGGGGTCGGACACGGGGACCTCCAAGGAGAGAACAAAGGACGCAAGATGACACCTAACGTCCAACTCCCCACACTGAGCCGGCAGGAGGCCCAAATCCCAAGGTAGCTAAAGTGCCTGGCCACTCAAAAGGAGGAAGTACATATTAGTTTGTAGAAAGTTGGTAGGTATGCCAAAAGGTATGGATGGGTGAGCCAAAAAGGTCCAATTTGAGAGGTTTGAAAGTGCAGAGGGGTCCCAAACAGTGGGTGAACATGTAGTATCTATACAGCAAGTTTGCCGCAGGCTAGGGTTTAGCCTTGTAAAGTCACAACACCATAACACCCCCTCCAACAGAGTTTTTTATTTAAAGAATCTCAGATGGAGATTACTGGTCACCGGGCAGAAATGAGATGCCTTATAATATTGGAATAAGCCCGAATGTAGAAGTATCGTCCCACTTGGGAGCTCTCAAGTGGAGCTTAGCCAAACACCCAATGGGGTGGGGGAGCCTCTTATGGATGATCTGGAAGTCTAAGGTGTCCCCACCAGCTCCCCCTATATTCAAGATGAGGTCTTAGGTAGACCAGTGTTGTTTCCATCCATTTGACCTGTGCTTAAAACACAAATCCATAGACGTGTACAAAGGGTGTGCCTAGGCTGCTGGGCAGGATCGGGCAGGTGGGTTGGGACTAAGATCCCAAACACGCCCAAGCCCATCACTACTGGCATTAACTGTCTTGGTGAGCCACCTGAGATTCTGGGCAGCTCCCTGCCTGATTGCTTAGTGAACCTGTGAACCTTGGTCTCTTTGCTCCTCCCTTGAACTCCTTAATTTAAGCCATGTCTCTACAATTCCTATTTGCCAGATTATTGTGCTCTCTCCAGCCAATATCTCACTCTTGTCACTCCTGCTGCCATTTGTCTGTTCGCTACTACTCGATACAGACCTTTGGCTTATTCCATGACTACGCTTCTGCTTGATTCCAACCTGCAACTGCTCGTTAGCGACCTTTGGCTTGTTTACTGACTAGGTATCTGCTTGATTTTTACCTGCTATATATGCTGCCGAACCCTGGCTTGCTCACCTACTGGTGGGGCAATCCTGAGGACTGTAACCTGGTACTAGCACACAGCAAAACCCTTCTCCACCATCAGGATCTCTGGTGAACATCTGTTAGTACTCTGACCCCACAACTTCTGTGAGCCCAGGTCATTTACCAGGGTGACCTGCTTGTTCATTTATCCAGCTGGTCGGTGGAAGCCTCTCTACTGCTATAGCTACTGGTCCCCAAGCCTGACCCCCCTGACAAAGGGCCACAAAGGATCTTAATAATGAGCTAACTGAACTGAATGTGTTCACCTAGAAGAACTATAAATATATAGTAGAGTAAATTATGTTCACTTTAAGGTCATAGAAGAAATTAAGGCACATTCTACATATGAAGGTTAGAATATTGACCTCCACATGAAAAAAAGAGTTATATACCATATTGGCTATGAAACCATGGGATGGTCTTCCACAGAAACAGATTCTAATGGACTCAGAAAAGTGTTTTAAAGAGCTGAATGTGCATCCATGGGCACCAACCATAAATCGCTAGTAATATTTATAAACAAAGGCACTATGAAATGTTGATCACAAGGAGTGATGTGATTGCCTTTGGACAACAGGAAATATTTTTTCCCTGTTACTGCAGTGCAAATTCAAACACGCTTTTTTCTTTCTTCTGATTCATCGTTGGGGTTTGGGATTCAAAGAATTAAGGATTTTTCTGTTTCTGGTTACACTCAGTGGGCTTTTTTTTAACTTGACTATGCAACTATGTTAACCTACTTAAAGCGGTAGTAAACCCATACATTTAACAGGTTAAAAACCAGTCACATTTCCGGCATGTGCCGGAAATGTAACACTCCCATTGGTTGTGCTCTAAACCATACTGTCAAACCATCCAATAGCTGGTGTCATAGCTGATCACATGTGCAGCATCATGGTAGTTGTAGATTAAACAGAGGCCAAGGTGGCAGCTTCCTTGGCTGAAAATGATAGGAGGGTTTACTACCACTTTAAGTTTTGCATAAGTTCCCAAGCCCTAACTTACCTGGCATTAGTCCTCGAACCTCACTGTTGGCAAGCTTGTCACAAATACTTTGTACTGATTTCAGCATGGAAGGTTCCCATTCTTCCCAAGCAAGAGTCATTGGCTGGATTAACCTACAGTTAATAACATTTTTTTCTTCTCTGCCTGTGACAAAGACAGATTGTGAGTAGGTATCACATTTGAAAAATATGTAAAAGGGGTGGATTTTGCAGGCTTAGCTTCCTATGCAAACTATCTGCCAAAGTCTTCAACTCTTGTGTAAACGGCATGAGAGAGTTTACACAGGAACCTAAGCCTGAAAAATCTGTCCCTTTTACACATTTTGTGCATTTGAAAAGCATCCAATATTTTTATACTATTCTTTGACTAAAACGCATAGTTATTATTCGGAGTCAGCACAGCCCCTGTCTGTCTTGCTGAACTTTGTATAACCCATACTATTTCTTCTTCTATCACCTACACATTGAATATAACTTCCAGATTGCATTCCTACAGCTCCCTAAGTGTTTCACAATTGCAGAACAAGTGAGGCACCATTACAAGAAAGAAAAATTAAACAGTTCCAGTGTGACTCGAAGATGTGTAATGAGATTGATTAGTAAAATAAACATGCGCTCAGCATTTTCATAAAGGAAAACTCAGGCCTAAAAAAACGAAAGCCCGATTGAACCCTTGTTACTTTAATGAAACAAGGCTACATATACAATAATAAATATAGGTATCTTACATTTTTACCTTATTAAGTGCTGCAACATGGTTACAATACCCTGTTCTGCTAGCACAGGGGTCTCCAAACTTGTTAAACAAAGGACCAGTTTACAGAAAATGTCCCAGCATCACAGGCAGTACACAGTGCCCCATCATTGGTTTTAACAGGAAGAATAGTGCCCTGAGGTTGGTATCAATGGGAGGAAGAGAGCCCCATGGTTGATAAGAATGGAAGGAAGAGAACCCCATGGTTGGTATCAGTGGGAGGAATAGTGCCTCATGGTTGGTATCAGTGGGGGGAATAGTGCCCTATGGTTGGTATCAATGGGAGGAAAAGAGCGCTATGGTTGGTATCAATGGGAGGAATAGTGCCCCATGGTTGGTATTAATGGGAGGAATAGTGTTCCATGATTGGTATCAATGAGAGGAAAAGAGCCCCATTAATGGTATCAATGGGAGGAAGAGAGCCTCATGGTTGGTATCAGTGGGAGGAATAGTGCCCCATGGTTGGTATCAATGGGAGGATTAGTGCCCCATGGTTGGTATCAATGAGAGAAAGAAAACCCTATTAATGGTGTCAGTGGGAGGAATAGTGCCCCATTAATAGTGTCAGTGGAAGGAATAGTGCCATATCATTGGTCATAGCAGGAGGAATAGTGCCCCATTAATGATGTCAGTGGGAGGAAGGATGTCCTATTAATGGTGTCAGTGGGAGGAATGGTGCCTCGTCATTAGTGTCAGCAGGAGTAATAGTGTCCCAAGGGCAAAATAGAGGCAAGCAAAAGGCTGCATCTGGCCCTCGGGTCGCAGTTTGGAGACCACTGTGCTAGCACATAGGAAAGACAGACCAGGGCTTGCTCACGCTACAGTCAGACATGCCCCCGAACACTATTTTATCCTTGATTGCAGCGCTTTTAAATCATGTGTCCATAATTCATAACATTTATAATAATAATTCAATGTCCATAGTCATCATGGCTTAAGGTAAACAAGTCCCAATAGGTGAGAGTGAAGCTTAGTAGCAGTTGAATGATGTGATAAGTTTAAGATACTGTAAGTCCCAGTACACCAACTCCTTAAACGTGCTCAGAATGGAAATGATAGACACCTCAGTGTGCACACCGCCCTTAGTGGCTCAAGTGTGACCCTCTATCTAAGAGCGGTCTTACTCGTTTGTTTACAAATATCCTCCGACCAGGTCCGCTATCCCACCATGTATGGTTCAGACTCGTATTATTCCTGTTGTCAGTCAATGTGTGTCACATCCACGAATGGTGCTCATCACATCCACCAGCCATGTAATATATTGAGACTCATATAGTGTAAAACCATCATAAACATGCTTTATTATAAAATTCAAGTACAATCACATGTGAACAGTTAAAATCCTGATCCTAATGGCCGTCTGCCAGTTCCTCCTCCGATCGTGCGGATCGCTGTGTCTCGAGTGTGTGTGGCTCCGCCCTCATGCCCCCGAACACTGCTCCAATTAACAGTGCTGCTCATTAAATGTATATATTCTTTGTTTCTGTTTTTTTTTTTTTTGGTTTATATTTGGTTTATATTGGATACATTTTTGAGTTTGTGGCAGTAAATGAATCCTGCCTGAAACAATGTCCTTCTTACCTGAGTTGCAGACAACATGTAGCATGCCTCTAGTCAGCCCCTCCAGCAGGCTCATCTAAGCCTCAGATTCCTGCAAGGCATCTCCAGAACATTTTATACATGGCAGTGGCAGAGACCTAGAACCCATATTTGGTTTACTTTCCATAGTATTATACTGTCAAGGGAATACTTAATCTTGAGAGGATTCTCCTAACCAGAGAGCTCCAGGCACTGTATAACAACACTACAGCTGGTCAGTCGGACCCTGCAACCCAAAGCAGTTGGCCAGCTTAAAGTATAACTAAAGGCAAAATTTTTTTTTTTTTAAATTTTGGATAGCGTGTAGATGGATTAGAACCCCTGTCAGGTTTTTATTGCGGTCTGATAGGGAGATTCACCCTCTCTATTTATCCTGTTTACCATTTTCCATGAAAGTGAAAAAAAACATATTTTGGGTTGTCCCCAGAAAAGTAAAGAAGGGGACGATATATGCCAATGGGGACACTAGTTCTGGAGACCTGGGCATCCCCAAGGGATTCCCTTAAAGTGGTTATATCCCCCCATCTCTCAGTTTTACCTACAGGTAAGCTTATAATAAGGCTTACCTGTAGGTAAAATGAATATCTCCTAAACCTGTACAGTTAGGGGTTGGGTGCGTGAATTAGGGGGGGTGGCACCCCCGTGGCCCTTATGGATGGGCCGCCACTGCTTTGGACAGCTGCATTGTCAGTTTGACTGAGGGGAGTGTTAGATGCATTAGCAGATTTAGATACAATAAACAAATTTAAGCCAAACTCCAGCTAACACTTTTTAAAAGCAGTTACAGCAAGCATTTTTTCCCTTTTTGTGGTGAAGGTTTTGGAGAATTAAATAAAAGCTGATCATTGTAAACACCCCTGTCAGAGCTAAATGGTTTGTCTCAACCTTCTAACTGCTACATCTGCAGGACAGACTTACTGGCTAGATCACTGAGTGAGGAAAGCCTAAAAAAGAAAATGAATACAGCCATCACATCTAAGACTTCGTAAGCTACAATATAGTTAACATTTCATGTTGGGTTGACTACCGCTTTTAGGTTGAGCTCCTGAATATTTGTTCCGGGTCAGTGACCCAGCATTGAAGCCAAAGGGTCTGGAAACTAGCATTCGAAAGAGGTAAGCAATGCCAGCCTAGGTATGTCTCTCTCTCTCTCTCTCTTACTTTCATGTGTAGCTTCCATTAAAGCAGGGGTTGGCAAACAATCCCCTGCGATCTGCCTGTTGATCATGGGCAGATAACGGGTAGATTGCGTCCCTTGTTTGCCAACGGGGTAGGGGGCTGGTAAATGTAATTTACCGGCCCCTTCTTTTTCTGGAAACACACAATGAGTGACCAGTCTGTGTTCATTCATAACTGAAACATATTAAACTGTTTACTATGCTTCAGTTTGTGAATGAATATGGAAACTGTGTAGAGATCTTTCTGTTCATTATTTGCAGCTGAATCTGCAGAGATGGAGATTGAGGACTATAAGTATTGATACCACTTGAAATTTTCCACATTTTGTCATGCTACAACCAAATATGTAAATTTATTTTATTTGGGTTTTTATGTGATAGACCAACACAAAGTGGCACATAATTGTGAAGTGGAAGGAAAATGATAAATGGTTTTCACAATTTTTTACAAATAAATATCTGAAAAGTGTGGCGTGCATTTGTATTCAGCCCCTTTTACTCTGATGCCCCTAACTAAAATCTAGTGGAACCAATTGCCTTCAGAAGTCACCTAATTAGCAAATAGAGTCCACCTGTGTGTAAAGTATAAATACAGCGGTTCTGTGAAGCCCTCTGTTAAAGAACCTTAGTGAACAAACTGCATCATGAAGGCCAAGGAACACACCAGATAGGTCAAGGATAAAGTTGTGGAGAAGTTTAAAGCAGGGTTAGGTTATAAAGAAAATATCCCAAGCTTTGAACATCTCACAAAGCACTGTTAAATTCATCATCCCAAAATGGAAAGAGGATGGCACAACTGCAAACCTACCACCTAAACTGACAGGCCGGGCAAGTAGAGCATTAATTAGAGAAGCAACCAAGATGCCCATGGTAACTCTGGAGGAGCTGCAGAGATCCACAGCTCAGGTGGGAGAATCTGTCCACAGGACAACTATTAGTCGTGCACTCCACAAATCTGGCCTTTATGGAAGAGTGGCAATAAGAAGGCTATTGTTGAAATTAAGCCATAAGAAGTCCTGCTTGCAGTTTGTGAGAAGCTATGTGGGGGACACAGCAAACATGGGGAAGAAGGTGCTCTGAACCTTTGGCCTAAAAGCAGAACGCTATGTGTGGCAGAAAACTAACAATGCACATCACCCTGAACTCACCATCTCCACCGTGAAACATGGTGGTGGCAGCATGTTGTGGGGTTGCTTTTCTTCAGCAGGGACAAGGAAGCTGGTCAGAGTTGATGGGAAGATGGATGGAGCCAAATACAGGGCAATCTTAGAAGAAAATATGTTAAGCCTCGTACACATGGTTCGACAGTCGTACAACCGAACAGACCAAATCGTATGTTGGCGGTTGTATCTAGCATACTGACATGCACTACACGATCGTACGACCAAGCTGAACGTAGTGTCGGGTTATGAACGTATAAAGAGAAAGTTCAGGTGCATGTAATTTGTGTCTGGCCATTCCTGACTTCTGAGCATGCGTGTTTTGTACAATACAACTTGTTGGACCAACTTTTCCGTACACGGGATACAACGGTCGTACGGCCGCTTGTTGGTACTACCAGGTTTTCTAGTCTGCTCATACAACTTCTGTTGTACAACCGTCGTACATCGGCTGTTCTAATCGCGTGTACTAACGGTCAATTTAGCATACAACGGTTGTTCGTACGACGTGTTGTATATGAGCATCGACCCGTGTGTACGAGGCTTTAGAGTCTGCAAAAGACTTGACTGGAGTGGAGGTTCACCTTCTAGCAGGACAACGGCCCTAAACATACAGCCAGAACTACAATGGAATGGTTTAGGTCAAATATTCATGTGTTAGAATGGCCCAGCCAAAGTCCAGACCTAAATCCAATTGAGAATCTGTGGCAAGACTTGAAAATTGCTGTTCACAGCTCTCTATCCAATCTGACAGAGCTTGAGATATTTTGCAATCAAGAATGGGCAAACATGTCACTCTCTAAATGTACAAAACTGGTAGAGACATCCCCAAAAAGACTTGCAGCTGTAATTGCAGTGAAAGACGGTTCTAAAAAGTATTGACTCGGGGGGCTGAATGCAAATGCACTCCACACTTTTCACATATTTATTTGTAAAAAATGTTGAAAACAATTTATCATTTTGCTTCCACTTCACAATTATGTGCCACTTTGTGTTGGTCAATCACATAAAATCCCAATAAAATACCTTTATGTTTTTGGTTGTAACTAGAGTTGAGCGAACCCGAACTGTATACTCTATATAAGCTGGAGTCACGTAGTGCTGCATGTCACATCATCTCATACTAGTGTAGGGAGAGGATGCTGCTGCTGCTGTGAGGGACAGATTAGCTTTCGAAAATCATCTCATACTAGTGTAGTGAGAGGATGCTGCTACTGCTGTGAGGGACAGATTAGCTTTAGAAAATCTGTTAAAAACAGCGATTTATTGGTGGGTGGGTGCTAGAGGAGATTTTTGTTTGCTAAGCAAAGTGCCTCAAATAAAACGTAAGCAATTTTTCTGTTTGTTAGGTGGGCGTTTGCAGCCATTTTTGCAAGTGCAGTGCACATGCAACTGCTTGTGTGGGACACTACTTTAATCGTGCTCTGTTAGTTCAGTTGGCAACATGTTGGCATATTTAAATACTGCTTTTACATTGCAGTTAGACAAATTAAAAATATATTTTTTTTTTGTGCAAAATATTACATTTGCGGGCAGCGGGGCATTTCTTGCATAAAATTAAAAAGTGCGTCTACATTGCTGGTTTAAAAAAAAAAAATATTATAAATACTACATTTGCAGCCAGGGATGCATTTCTTGCACAAAAATAAAAAGTGCATCTACATTGCTGGTTTAAAAAAATAAATAAAAATAGTGCTACATAATAGATTTTTTTTTTTGTGCATTTCTTGTACAAAATTAAAAAGTGCGTCTACATTGCTGGTTTAAAAAAAAAAAATCTAAACTACATTTGCGGCCAGCAGTGCATTTCTTACACAAAAATTAAATGTACGTCTACATTGCTGGTTTAAAAAAAAAAATTCTAAACTACATTTGCGGCCAGCAGTGCATTTCTTACACAAAAATAAAATGTACGTCTACATTGCTGGTTTAAAAAAAAAAAAAATAGTGCTACATAGTAGATTTTTTTATTTTTTGTGCATTTCTTGCACAAAATTAAAAAGTGTGTCTACATTGCTGGTTTTAAAAAAAAGAATATTCTAAATACTACATTTGCAGCCAGCGATGCATTTCTTGCACAAAAATAAAAATTGCATCTACATTGCTGGTTTAAAAAAATAAATAAAAATAGTGCTACATAATAGATTTTTTATTTTTTTTGTACATTTCTTGTACAAAATTAAAAAGTGCGTCTACATTGCTGGTTTAAAAAAAAAAATTCTAAACTACATTTGCGGCCAGCAGTGCATTTCTTACACAAAAATAAAATGTACGTCTACATTGCTGGTTTAAAAAAAAAAAATTCTAAACTACATTTGCGGCTAGCAGTGCATTTCAATAAAAAATAGTGCTACATAGTAGATTTTTTATTTTTTTGTGCATTTCTTGCACAAAATTAAAAAGTGCGTCTACATTGCTGGTTTTAAAAAAAAGAATAATAAATAGTGCTACATGGTACATTTGCACCTTGCTGTGCATTTCTTGCACAAAAATAAAAAGTGTGTCTACATTGCTGGTTTGAAAAAAAAATAAAAAATAGTGCTACATAGTACATTTTTTTTTGTGCATTTCTTGCACAAAATTAAAAAGTGCGTCTACATTGCCGGTTTAAAAAATAATATAAATTTGTGCTAAATAGTACATTTGCATCGAGAATGAGGAGAGAGTCAAATAAGCGACGTGGTCGTAGTCGTGGTGCTGCTGGTGTTGGTGATGTTGCTGAAGCTCCTGTTGCAAGGACAGGACGTGGTCGATATGTGCCAGCTACACGTGAAAACACCTTCCTCAGGTGCGAGTAGCCGACAGAACCTTCAACGTTATATGGTAGGCCCAAATGCCGCTCAACGAATGGTGAGACCAGAAGAAGTACAGGCGATAGTAGATTGGGTGGCTGACAATGCCTCCAGTTCCTTCACATTGTCTCCCACCCGGTCCCTTGCTGAAAGCTCAGAGTTGGCACCTGAACCCCATGGCCATCTTTCTTTTACCTCAGCCCCTTGTAAATCAGCCAAGCAGTCTGAGCCCCAAGTCACGCAGCAGTCTCTTATGCTTTTTGATGACTCTGCTGATGTGCTTTCCGTGGGCCATCAACATAGCCCTGCCGCAGAAGTGGAAGACATTGAGTGCACCGATGCCCAACCACTTCTGTTTCAGGATGAGGACATGGAAACACCACCGCAGCACGTCTCTGATGATGACGAAACACAGGTGCCAACTGCTGCGGCTTTCTACAGTGTGCAGACTGACAAGGAGGGCAGTGGTGAAAAGTGGGTGGAAGATGATGTGGAGGATGATGAGGTACTAGACCCCACATGGAATGAAGCTCATGCGAGTGACGTGTGCAGTTTGGAGGAAGAGGTGGTGGTCGCACAAAGGCACCAGCACAGCAAAAGAGGAAGCAGGTTGCAAAAGCGGAGCGAGCGTCCCCTAGACAGTACGCCTGCTACTACCCACCGCACCCAGGGACCTAGCACACCAAAGGCAGCTCAAAGGAGTTCCCTGGTGTGGCAGTTCTTCAGACAATGTGCTGACGACAAGACACGAGTGGTTTGCACGCTGTGCAATCAGAGCCTGAAGCGAGGCATAAATGTTATAAACCTGAGCACAACCTGCATGACCAGGTATCTACATGCTAAGCACGAGCTGCAGTGGAATAAGCATCTCAAAATCCAAGAAAGGTCTTGGGCTCCTCCTGCTTCCTCTTCTGCTGCTGCCTTGGCCTCTTCCTCCACCTCTACAGTGACAGCGTCACCTGCCACCCAGCAAACAGACGATATGACAGCAACGCCACCATGTCCGCCACCGTCTCCAAGCATTTCCACATCATGGTCCCATGGAAGCTTACAGCTGTCCATCTCCCAAACACTGGAGAGAAAGAGGAAGTACCCCCCTACCCACTCGCGATCCCTGGCCCTGAATGCCAGCATTTCAAAATTCCTGGCCTTTGAAATGCTGTCATTCTGTCTGGTGGGCACAGACAGTTTTAAAAACCTGATGGCGGTGGCTGTCCCACAGTACGTGGTTCCCAGCCACCTCAACTTTTCCAGGCGAGCCATCCCTTCACTGCACAAACAAGTCAGGGACAAGATCAAGTGTGCATTGAGCAATGCCATCTGTGGAAAGGTCCACATAACCACTGATACGTGGACCAGTAAGCACGGGCAGGGACACTATATCTCGCTAACTGCACACTGGGTAAAAGTAGTGGCGGGTGGGCCTGAGGCGGAAAGCAGTTTGGTGCATGTCCTTCCTCCACCGAGGATTGCAGGGCATTTCTCTTTGCCTCCTGTTGCCTCCTCCTCCTCCTACTCCGCTTCCTCCTCTACCACCTCCTCATCCGGTCAGCGTAACACCTTCCCCACTAACTTCAGCAAATCCAGGGGGAAACGACAGCAGGCTGTTTTAAAACTTATATGTTTGGGGGATAAACCCCACACTGCGCAGGAGCTGTGGACGGGCATTGAACAACAGACCGATGAGTGGTTGGTGCCACTGAGCCTCAAGCCCTGCCTGGTGGTGTGCGATAATGGGTGAAATCTCGTAGCAGCTCTGGGCCTAGCCGGTTTGACACACATCCCTTGCCTGGCTCATGTGCCGAATTTGGTGGTGCAGAAATCTCTAAAAAACTACCCAGATATGTCAGAGCTTGTGCAGAAAGTGCGGGCCGTCTGTGCGCGCTTTCGGCGTTCTCCCCCTGATGCTGCTCGCCTGTCTGCGCTGCAGCGGAACTTCAGCCTTCCCACTCACCAACCTCCTATGCGACGTGCCCACAAGGTGGAACTCCACCTTGCACATGCTGGAGAGACTGTGCGAGCAGCAGCAGGCAATAGTGGAGTTTCAGCTGCAGCACGCACGGGTCAGTCGCTCTGCGGAACAGCACCACTTCACCACCAATGAGTGGGCCTCCATGCGAGACCTATGTACCATATTGCGGTGTTTCGAGTACTCCACCAACATGGCCAGTGCCGATGACACTGTTCTCAGCGTTACTATCCCACTTCTATGTCTCCTTGAAAAAACACTTCGGGCGATGATGGAAGAGGAGGAGGAAGAGGGGTAATTTCCACGGTTATCAGGCCAGTCATTCACAAGTGGCTCAGAGGGTGGGTTCCTGCACCAGCATAGGCCAGGTAAAACATTTTCAAGCCAGGGCACAGTTCTGGAGGATGAGGATGACGAGGATGATGATGAGGAGGAGGAGGAGGAGGAACCGTGTTCACAACAGAGTGGCAACCAACGCAACTCGTGGGCATCACTGGAGCGTGGCTGGGGGGATACAAAGGACACAGATGATACACCTCACACAGAGGACAGCTTGTCTTTGCCTCTGGGCAGCCTGGCACACATGAGCGACTACATGCTACAGTGCATGCGCAACGACAGCCGAGTTGCCCACATTGTAACCTGTGCTGATTACTGGGTGGCCACCTTGCTGGATCCCTGTTTCAAGGACGACGTGCCATCCTTAATTCCCTCACTGGTGCGTGATCGGAAGATGCGCAACTACAAGCGCGCGCTGGTAGAAGCGCTGCTGAGGGCATTCCCAAATGACACCAAGGGCACAGTGGAAGCACAAGGCAAAGGCAGAGGAGGAGGAAGAGGTCGCCAATGCAGCTGTGGCACTGCCAGCACCTCAGAAGGCAGGGTTAGCATGGCCAAAATGGGGAAAAGTTTTGTCAGCAGCATGCCACAACAAACAGCACCACCTGCTGATCGGCAACGTCTTAGCAGGAGTCAGCATTTCAGCAACATGGTGGGACAGTATGCGTGCACACGCCTACACGTACTGACTGATGGGTCTACCCCATTCAACTTCTGGGTGGCCTGAGCTTGCCCTTTATGCCTTGGAGGTGCTGGCCTGCCCTGCAGCCAGTGTATTGTCTGAACGTGTGTTTAGCATGGCACGGGGCGTTATCACAGACAAGCGCAGCCGCCTGTCCACAGCCAACGTGGACAAGCTAACGTTTATTAAAATGAATCAGGCATGGATCCCACAAGACTTGTCTGTACCTTGTGCAGAATAGACATTTATACCGGCCTCACACAGCCATTGGTATACTTCAGTGAACTTATTTTTTTTTAAATATGTCTCAATATTTTGGGGGCTACCGAAATTAGACAAAAAACAAACAAACAAAACACAGTGTTGGCTACCTCCTCCTCCTCCACCGCTACTTCCACTTACACTGCCACGGTCACCGCCTCCTCAACCTCCCACTCCACATCCACCTCCTCCTCCATTTTTTTTTTTTTTTTATGTGATTTTAAGTTATTTCCCTATCCACATTTGTTTACAGGGCACTCTTACCCCCATTTTGATTCCTTTTGCAGCCCCCTAGCCCTTTCCTTTTTTAGAGCCATTTTAGTGCCCAAAAGTTTGGGTCACCATTGACTTCAATGGGGCGGGGTTCAGGGTCAAGTCCGGGTCAAGCTCGGGGCCGAACTCGAACTTTTTCGCGAAGTTCGGCCGAACCCGCTGAACCCGAACATCCAGGTGTCCGCTCAACTCTAGTTGTAACATAACAAAATGTGGAAAATGTCAAGGGGTATAAATACTTTTTCACCATTCACCTATCACAGTCATTTCGTCACTCTCCACACTCAGTCATCCAGTTTTATACCACAGCCAATCATCCCGTCACCTACCCTACCACAGTCATCGAAAAATAAAAATAATACCAAAATATAAAATATGTTAAAATTAAAAAATTGTAAAAAATTTTCAAAAAAAATCGTCAGGACAAACCCCCCCCCCCCCCCACTACCACTTTTTCATAAATATGGGGAACTGTAAAAGGTGTAAAACAATACAATGTTGATCTCAACTCGCCTGTGGACCTACAAGCCCAAGTC
>BLSH010433794.1:8202-26023 GCA_018402905.1 Glandirana rugosa | reverse complement strand
ACCCCCCCCCCCCCCCCCAAACAGGGCGGCTAAAAAAACTTTTAAAAAAATGTTAAAAAATGTAAATTGTATAAAATATAAAACAATAATAAAAATAAAAAGCTACTGACACCATCCCATCCACTCCCCTACTAACCGACACCATATTTTGCCCTACTGACTCACACCTCCCCCTGCTTTACTGACACCGTCCACTGCCCTACTGACACCATCCACTGACCTACTGACACCGTCCCTGCTCTACTGACACCGTCCACTGACCTACTGAAACCATCCTCTGCTCTACTGACATGGTCCACTGACACCATCGTCTGCTCTACTGACAAGGTCCACTGACCTACTGAAACCATCCTCTGCTCTACTGACATGGTCCAATGACCTACTGACACCATCCTCTGCCATACTAACACTGTCCACTGCTCTACTAACTGGCACGATCCAATTTTAAGGTAGTCTAAGTCTATATTTTTTCTGACATATGTTTTATTATAGTTTTCCTTACTATTTAGTTAGGCCTTGCTACTTAATTTCTTTTTTTAAAAAAAGGGAGCCGAAATCTCCATCTCTGCAAAGTTGCCTATCCCTGCTTTAAAGGAAATGCATGGTGTTGCCTCAAAGCCAGTAGATAGATCCAAATTCATACTCCATATTTTTCTTTTTTTTTCCATACAGGGTTGAATCTTATTGGCAGTCTTTATTTAAGTCAATTTGCTAAGCAAATGTTAACTGTATTCAACTTCCAGAAAAAAACAATGAGCTGTTCTCTGCCTCTTCTCTGTGTAACTGCTGTACATGCCAACCAATCAAATTGTTCAGACTAACTGTTATGAAATTGTATGTTTCTGATTATTATTTATTTCAGGTACTTATATAGCGCTGTCAATTTACGCAGCGCTTTACATATATATTGAACAATGACATCAGTCCCTTCCCTCAAGGAGCTTACACTCTAAGGTCCCTAACTCACATTCATACATATACTAGGGCCAATTTAGACAGGATCTAATTTACCTACCAGCATGTCTTTGGAATGTGGGAGGAAACCGGAGTACCTGGAGGAAACTCACGCAGGCACAGGGAGAACATGCAAACTCCAGGCAGGTAGTGTCGTGGTTGGGATTCGAACCAACGATCCGTTTGCTGCCAGGCGAAAGTGCTATCCACTACACCACTGTTTAGACCACATGTGGAAGACAGCAAGACTAGAAGACCAGCAAGGCGCACCATTCTTCAAAATCCCTAAGCAGTAAGCAGAAAATTGTATACATACAGTATACAATTACAAATATACAATAAATAAATAGACAGGGTGTTTATACAGTGTACATATTAATAAATACATTTACTTTAAACAAAACCATAGCTAAAAACGTTTCTACTTTTATGTTAGGGATTGAGCATCTGAAGCTGGTAACGTTCATGTCCACCCTTTGGCTCTGGAGCAAAATGGGAGTGTAGGAAGCTTACCCATGTATACAAGGCATATGTGTTGCAACAACAGTAGATAAGTGGGGTAAGTGATGAATGAATTATACTCCCCAGCCTAGCTTCGCTACTGAAAACTGGTTCTCCCTCTATTGAACGCATGCATTGAACAGCTGAAGCATTGAGTTTTGGTTTAAGACACTTAAAGACACTGGCGTGAATATGGCGTGGGATCTTACATTGAAAACACTCATTCATGATTTATGGACTTACTTTAGTTTGTCTTCTGAATATATTTTTCCTCTTGCCAGGGATAGGTTTAAGATGCTGACACAAGGTTGTTAACACATTCTCAGGAACCTCCTGGAGAAAACTCTAGAAGGTTGACCCAAGGGCCCAGCATACTAACACTATCAGCTGCAGAAAGACACTCCAGGACATGTTTTATGGGTCCATTTGAACATGCCTTGGGCGCATTGTAGGGTGGGAAAGAAAAACAACTGACTTAACAGGGCAATAACATAATAAAACTGCCTTAAAATATGTGTTGAGGTATGTGCGAAACCTTAGTGCAACATTTTTGTAACCTTTTTCCTTGCAGTTCTCTATTGATACCATAAGAATTATGACTTTATCAGTCAAAACTCACATTTGATGTTCACGAGACAGATTTCTGGATGAAAATTCTTAAATGCACAGGAAGAATATTGAGCCATTTACGCAAGTTTAAGTGTAAATAATCTATGTATTGAGCTATTTGCTTTGAAATAAGTATTCATTCTCGGGAAGGCACGTTAACTTCATTTTCACCTGTATGGATGAACTTCTGACTCTCTCTGCTTTGCATAAGAAGTCACCGGGGTATTTGAGATTCAGCACTAACAATCTTTCAGCAAATCATTTTTAACAAGCGATTCTTGGAATACCAGTTCTTCCCTTGGGTCTCCAGTGTCCACTTCATGAACTCCTCACTTTCTCCATTTTACATATTCTTTTTTAACAGGGATTTAAGCCATTAAACAATCCAGCAGTCCTAGCGTTCGGCATCTTTGAAGCCCTGTGATTTGATTAAATGAAAGCCTAAACACTCTAAAACTTCTACATTTGATTTTGTTTCTGAGACTTTTCTCTCTAATCAAGTTTGTGATCAGCAAACCATTACAAGTCCCAGTTTTGTGGGCCCTAGTGCAGTAGAGCCATTGCAGCCATATCTATGACATCATTATAAATGCACCTAGTAAGGCTCCCAGAATCATTACCATACCTGTGAAAGATCAGTGAAGATGTTGGGTAACTTGAATGTATACAACTATGTTCTGCTATGTTCACAGTATTTCACTAATTTATACCTTCAGTTCTCATCCCTTGGACCACCAAATGAGCAAATGTTGTTATTAACTGCTTGCCAACTGCCCTATAGCCATTTTACTGCTACAGGGTGGCAGCTGTGCGCCTGATCAAGTATATATGCGTGATCCCACACTTCCAGGCTGCCGGCATCTTGCTCCTCCACACAGGACTCAATGTCCGCCGGCACCCGCCGATCGTCAGGCAGAGAGACAGAACTGTGATCTGCCTATGTAAACAAGGCAGATTGCCTTTCTGACAGAAGGGAAGGGATGGAATTTGTGTCCCTGCAAGGAAATACATTTCACCACTTCCCACAGTATAGTAAAACACTGGTTAGGAACACAGTTAACCCTTTGATTGCCTCTTATGTTAACCCCTTCCCAGCCACAGAGGTGATCAAATACCACCAAAAGAGAGCTTTATTTGTGGGAAAAAAATTACATAAATTTTATTTGAGTACAGTGTCTCGTGGTCACAGTGCCGTATCGCAAAAAATGGCCTAGCCATGAAGGGGGGGGTAAATCTTCCAGAGGTCAAGTGGTTAAACAAGGAGTGCTTTTGCAACCTATAGAAAATGGGAAAACATAACATTTAAGTGTATTTTTTTCTTCAGGGCACTGTGGTGCATCATTAGCAATGCCCTGTGGCCAACCTAAGAGGAATGGCCTCAATCCCAGAAACCCCCATGGCAAAAGGCTATCTAAAGCCAAAGCTATTTCTATGTTTTGTATAGAGTGGAGAGGGATTAGAATCCTTGGTAGTTTATTTTTTGCAGTTTGTGTCCACGTTAGGGATATTCAACCTTTTTATTTGTCCTGGTTACTGCCGTCTTTGGAATGGAAGGGAATGGGAAATCTATAATGTCACTTGTCACCAGAACAGATATAAAATGAAAATCTTCCAACGGTCATCAGTGGCAAATAAAGAAGAGGAAATTGCTCTTATTTCCTGTTATGTTTCTGAGACAGGAAAATCAGGGAATGTAAAAAGCTTTGCCTTTTTGCCTTTCTATTTTATCCCAAAGAAATATTTTAGTTTTAGATACACTTTTGCTAACCTTGTAGCAAGCACTGTGCCTTTTTTTCGAGACGTGGGTGAACATTGTCTTACATTAAAGTCTTTGTGCATGGAATGCGAAATTGGATGTATAGGAATGTTCTCCGACAAAGAATTGAGAATTGTGTCTGGAAATGTAGGACACCAATCATAAAATGACTGACTTTTCTGTTTTTTAGTTACATGATTTATCATTTACATGGCCATCTAGCACAGAGTATGCTCCTCTTGAATTATCCTTTTTTTCTTCCCTTTTATTTCTCAACTGGCAAGAACTCTGAAACAAGTAGCAAATTATTTAAAACAAATGTGTACAGGGTGAAACCAGCTGCCAGATTAGAAGTGAAAATAAACTAAGTGAAAGGAAACTGCCCAGTTCACGGAGAGGGCAATAAGGATAGAGTGCAGCCAGGACATGACACTGGTGCTTGCAGATGCTGATAGACGTCTCTGACTATCCCGCTGCTACAAATCTCCTTATAATTCATTAAGGAGAAATGTTCCTTGCAACATTTCACTTCTATTTTAGAAGCCTTTGTTTTAGTTTCCATCCTGGATGGGTTCATCCTTATGTCAGGCGAGCCCGTTCCTACCGATGAATCACCATCCTCTATTCCCAAATAGGCTGGTGGTTCCTCTGATGGAAAACGGAATGCATGGTTTAACTGCAGGTGTTTTAACTGTCTCATGGAAATGAAAAAAAAAAGTTAATTCAAATAACATATTTAAGCATTCATCGCAGTTCAATAAAATGTAAGGTCCAGAATATAAGATAAAAAATGAAAAGGTAAAGTTTGGCAAGGTTAAAGTGGGACCTCACCCAAAAATTTAACTCTTCGCCATTTTTTTCCTTTCTGCCAGCCTCTTAGACAATCACAATAGTTTTTCCAAAAATGAGTGCCTTTTTTCAGTGGTACTCACTTCCACTTTCTCATTCCTCGCCTAGGTGAGGATGAGGTTTCTTTGGCCCAACCCAGAGGGCCGGGTCCCAGGTCTAGTCTCACTAGAGTCTGTGATCTCTCACATGCTGGGGGCCAGCTGTGCATGGAAGACAGCAATGGATTTTGTGGGGTGACAAATATGTTTCTTAAATGCCAGCAGCTACAGTACTTGTGTGACATTTCTCTTTAAAGACTAAGTTCTCCTTAAAAAAAAATAAATGCACAAATATTTGCAGAAAAAAAATGTACATTTATTATTTTTTTAGTAGGATCCTGGAAAGCATGGCACCAGTGGACCATGGGTGAAAGGCCAGGCTCCTGCAGATTCTTCCTCCAGCAAAAACATGGTGCAAGTGATGGAGTTATCCTTTACTCCAGGAATTCCTTAACTCCAGGAATTAGACAAAATGTACGCTTGCAGTGGCCCCCTCCTAGCTCTGGTAGCCTTCAATGCTGTCCTCAAACTCTGGGATGTGGGCAGTCCCTTGGCATCAACACGTACAATGTAGAGCTACTTAAAACTACCAGTGCAGGGCTACCTTGCCCACTGCAAGGGTATATTATGTTTAATTCTCAGAGTTTAGCTTTAGGCTGGCGAATATAATATATGATAGACTGTTTTGTTGTGTTTGATTGGCTTTAAAGGGTTGTTCACACCATGTCTGTTGTGAACAGGGCTCAAAGATAACATATGTTTTCTATGTGCCCTGTTCACATGATAGCTCTGCAGTTCTGTGCAGAAAATGCATTTCATTGGAAATTGTATGAACAAGTCCTAACTCATAGCATTTAAAGAAACCTTTCTCCTTTGGCTATTTAGGGTAAAGTGACTCCTGAAAGCCCCCCTCCCAACATGGTATGTGCACCAATCTGTGCTATTTCACCACCTTCCTACTCCTTCAGAACCTGTACTCCAACCTTGGAATGAAGCCAAGTTTTATGGCTAAGCAATATGTGACATGGGACATCATCCATCTGGATAAATTCCAACACCGGAGTTTACGCAGGATGGACTACTGCAGTAGAAAAGGGGCAAGGAAATGTGAATCAGTGAGTGCACTTGGCTAGGGGGTGGGTTGCTTGAATGTGCAAATGACAGTGAATCTTTGCACCTGAATATTTAAAGTGATTGTAAACCTATTTTTTTTAGATTAAAATAAAAAAGATGCTATACTTACCTGCTCTGTGCAATGGTATTGCACAAAGCTGTCCCTTACCACCCCTTCTGGGGTACCCATTGGCTCTCTTCTCCTCACCTTCTGTGTGTGCCCTCATAGCAAGCTGTGTGCTATGGGGCACCCGTGAAGGCATTCCTGAGCCGGGCTGTGTGCATCCATGGACACACATAGAGTGGCTTGGCCCCCTGATGTGGTCCTCACAGGATTTGACTGACAGCAGCAGGAAACAATGGTTCCCGCTGCTCTCAGTGAAGCCTGTGAGACCAGGAAGAGAGAGCAGTGCTGCTGCAAATGGCAAAGCACTGGACTGAGATAGTATTCAGTTAAGTGTTTGAGAACAGGGGGTGGGGGGAGCAGGCAGTACTCTACTGATGTTCTAAAATGGTAAACATCTAGTTGTATTCTTTTTGCTTCTGGACTTGATTTAATTTGATACATAAATGGTTGCTTTGTGCAACTGCTAAAATTTTGGAGCTTTGGGTGGAGCTTGGACCCGTGACGTCTCTATGCACAAGGACTGGGGCCATTTTCATGGTTGGAAACTTTCACAATTTTATGATGATGATTCTGGAATTTTTAAATAGATGTTGAAATGCTTTTAAATACTACACCATGAAGTGGTTCTGTTCTCCTTCCTGAATTGTATGGTTGGCGATCTAACTCCTGGAGGGATTATCCATGAGGGGAGACAACGATTAAGCCAGAATTTCTAAGAAGTCTGTTGGGAATCTGACCATGGTCAGTGTTTTTTTTTTTTTTTTTGTAATTCCTTTATTTAACAAGAAAAGTTGCATAGTACAAACATCTGCATAGATATAAAACAATGAACACATACAGTTGACTACCAGTGTAGCGGGCTGTGGCCCAAAGAAAATGACATGTCTATTGTCTCCATAGGAAGGCAATAGCAAATGACAGTTGCGTAAAGCGTCAGATAGAAAGCATTATACTAGGAAACAACACCAGGTCCCCCCGGCAATTCTATCCAAGGAGAGATGAGGGAAAATTTACACTAGTAGCAACTCCTCTTTTTCTAGTAGTAAAAACTTATATTGGGTTGGGAGGTTCCAGCTCCCGACTGGTCAACATGTTGGAAAAAATCTCTAGATAAAATACAACCAAACATAAGGGATGAAGATGTAGAAAAATATAGTGCCATACGATAAATTTCCATTATTAAATCAGGTATGGTCGAGACATAAATATAGTAGGGTAAAAAGAAGGGTGAGTGGTATATTTCAGGACAAAGCATCTGGAGAGAGTAACCAGAAAAGAGAAAAGGGAGAGGATAGGTCAGAAAGAGGGAAACATAGATACTTGGAGAGAGTGTCTCACGCCTGGGTTCCGCGGGACAGATTCAGTATGTTATTCCTGCTGCGTAATCTCTGCGAGATATGCATCAGTGTACACAAAATATTGCCACGGTCTCCGGGTCTCACGGAAGGTCTCCTCTTTATTATGCAAAGTGGCAGTGAGGTCCTCCATGTCCCTCAGCTCATAAACTTTGGAGAACCACAGCGCCAACAAAGGGGGATGCAGGCTTAAGCAGCATTCAAGAGTTGTATGGTTAGCGAGAATTTATATTTCTTGATGGGTCATTCCGATAGATGAAGTAGGCAGGTCACCGGCTTCCCCACCAAGTCTACATTTGTTAAATGTCTGATAGTACGGGTCACCCCCTGCCAGAAGGGCAGCAGTTTTGAGCAGCCCATGTTTGGTGGTTGATTGAGTGCTGTTTGAGTGCTTTTAATTAGGTGGTCCACAATTGAGGGCAAGAGGCTAAGTGTGCTGTGGTGTAGTTGGAGGACTCTTCTTACCACCTCTACTGATGTTCTAAAATGGTAAACATCTAGTGCTGTTCTATTTGCTTCTGAACTTAATTTCATTTGCAACTTAAGAGCCGGTTCACACATGAGCTGCGTGACATGCAGGGCAAAGCAAGTCGCCCCGCTCGCGGCGACCTCAGCCCGGCTTGCAAGGAGACTTCTTTACATAGAAGTCAATGCTGAGGTGGCCCCGAAAATAGTGCAGGAACCTTTTTCTAAGTCGGAGCGACCTGAGTCGCTCCTATTAGAACGGTTCCATTGCACTGCATGGGGACGACTTGTCAGGCGACTTGAGTCACCTGACAAGTCGCCTCAGTGTGAACCGGCTCTAGATGGTTTCTTTGTGCAATTGCTCACATTTTGTTGCAGTGCAGTGTTTGTAAATCGGCCTGATACTAAGAGCTCTAAATGACCCTTCAGTTTTTTCATCTTCTGGGTGTTCACTCTTCTCGACTACAATCCTTTTCATTTTGGAGTTTAGGCTATTTCACTTCTTTTGTTGCCCCATAGATCCTATTGTTTCCATTAACGGCACTGATGAGGGCAAAAAGCCTGACATAGCTGTATGTAGTTTGGTTTAAATGGCTCATTAATATTATTTCTATGTGGTGGTTGAGGATGTATAGTTAGCCCAGGTGCTTAAGAAATGAATTGTGACGTTCTGCTCCCTAGCTTAGAATAAACCTTTTTTTCAAAATTTGTGATGGAAGTAAGACATGTAGATACCTTCTGTTTCTAGAAGGCTCTACTGTGTTTTTGCCCTATTATTTTTCATAATATAAACCCAACAGATAGGGCAGGACCATGGTAAAAGCTGTGGTAGGAGTTCAAACATGGGAAGACATGCACAAAGCTCAGAAGATACAGGAAACTGCTAGGTGATTTAACTCTACATGATCTACCATAAACTAAAATATCAGTTTTATTAATAATAATAATAATAATAATAATACTATTAATAAACTTTATTTTATATAGCGCCTTTAAAGGTGGCTTCTCAAAGCGCTTTACAAGGAAAACACAAGAAATACACAGGATAACAGGAAATACACAGCATAACATAACATAAGGGATAAAGGGAAAATTAAGTGAAAGCTTGTCTAAAGAAAAACGTTTTGATTTGATTTGAATGAGTTTAGAGAAGAGGACTCTCTGACATTCTTAGGAAGTGAATTCCATAGATTTGGAGCATAGCAGGAGAAGGCTCTGTCCCCCACTGAGTGTAGGTGAGTAGGTGGGCACACAGTAGACCAGAATTTGAGGAGCGGAGGTTACGAGGGGGGGAAGTAAGTTGAAGAAAGTTCAGAGAGATAATGGGGTGCCAAGCCATGAAAAGTCTTGTAGGTGAGCAAGAGGATCTTAAAGTCGGATAGCCAGTGCAAGGACTCCAGGATAGGGGTAATATGATCGCTTGTACCAGACCTAGTCAGGATTCTGGCTGCAGAATTTTGAACATATTGGAGCCAATTTATGATGGATTTAGGTACACCAGCAAGTAGAGCATTGCAGTCGAGTCGGGAGAACACATATGTATGGATCAGCTTTTCAGCTACAGTGTATGATAGCATGGGACGCAGCCAAGCAATGTTTCTTTGGAAAAAAGATGTTCTGACAACATTTTGTACATGTGGCTCAAAGGTTAGACTAGCATCAAAAATCACCCTTAGATTTTTTTAATTTGGACTGAAGCTCAAGTACAGTGCCATCTATAGATAAGCTATTTGGACTGGCCTTACGTAATTGATGGGGGGTGCCAATAAGCATGACTTCAGTCTTGTCACAGTTTAACTGAAGGAAATTATGGGCCATCCATGTTTTTATATCAGAAATACAGTTAGATAGGAGAGAAGCAACCAAAATAGAATCTGATTTAGTGTGGATGTATATCTGAGTGTCATCAGTATAGAAGTGATACTTGAGCCCATGTGATCTAAGCAGTTGGCCAAGTGGAAACATGTATATGCTAAAAAGTAAGGGACCCAAGATGGAGCCCTGAAGAACACTGTACTTGATTGGGCCAGATTCAGACTTGAATCCACCAAGAGAAACAAAGTGACAGCGATCAGTGAGATATGACTTAATCCATTTCAGAGCCAGTTCTGAGACTCCAAATATGGTTTCAAGGCGAGAAAGTAATAGATTGTGGTCTACAGTATCAAAGGCAGAACTAGATCTAGTAGAATAAGAATAGTTAGTGACCCGGAATCAGAGGCTAACAGAAGTTCATTAGTGACTTTGACCAAGGCGGTTTCTGTGCTGTGTAGCTGCCGAAAACCAGATTGGAGGGGTTCAAATAGATTATTTAAAGTCAGGTGATTATGTAACTGAGATGTCACAGTCCGCTCGAGGATCTTGGCAAGGAAGGGTAAGTTAGATTTTTGGGAGGACGAACCTTTTAATATTAATCTGTTGTACTAAAAATATGAGAGCTATCCTTGCTAATTTTTATAAAGAAGTTTTATTTCCCTAATTGCAATGCCCAACTTATAGATTAATTGTTTTGTTATTTACGTACCATAAACAAGCGGTGTCTGTCTTTTACTTGGTACAGTTTTGTTCACTCACCAAGTGAAGAAATCATAGTCTGAGCATGAAAGTCTGCAAATACATTAGAACAGAAAAGCACTGCCCCAGGTTGGTCTACCTTTCTTCAACCCTCAAGCCGCAGAAAGGTGCAGGTTCAGTTTGTGACTGCATACATGATACATGCATACATGAAGATGAAAACTGCAAATAATCAAACATAACTGCACATCAGTTGCCTTGTTAAAACAACTCCTTTATTCAAATGTGTTAAAATGACTAGTATCTCAAAGAGAACAGCACAACCTCTCAGAGAAGCCTGTAAAATGTGTTTCATGCCTTGAGGCACGAAGGCGTGAAACATTTTTTACAGGCTTTTCTGAGGGGTTGTGATGTGGGCTTTGAGATACTTGTGATTTTAACATATTTGAATAAAGCAGATGAAATTTCAATATAACAACTGGTGTATGATCAACTGTTTTCATTGTTCTACATAGTCTGGAAATATATTATTATTTTTAACAGTATTTTATAGGATGTATATAGCGGCAACAATTTGCATAGCACGTTAAAATAGTAGGTAGACAGTAAAAAGGTAGACAGAGGTGGGCCCTGCTTGTGAGAGCTTAAAATATAAATGGGAGGAACAATTGACACACAAAATTAATAACTGTGCAGGAATGGTTTGTTGAAAGTAAAAAGTTGTTAGAATAAAAAGAGTTGTTAGGTAAAGGTTAGGCTTCCCTGAAAAATAGGTTTTCGGGGATCGCCTAAAGGCAGACATAGTAGGAGATAGCTGGACAGATTTGGCATAGAGTGCTTCAGAGAATGGGAGAAGCGCTGTAGAAATCCTGGAGATGAGCATGGGGGAAAGTGATGAGGGAGCTAGAGAGCATGAAGACTTGGGAAGAGTGAAGAGGATGGTTCGGGGGATATTCTGAGATTAGGTTAGTTATGTAGCTAAGGGCAAAGTTGTGGAAGGCTTTGTATGTTATTAGTATTTTTTAACTTTATTTGTTGGGCAAGCAGAAAGCCATAGAGGGATTGGAAGAAAGGTGTGGCAGTTGGTAACGAGGATGAGTCTGGCAGATGCATTCTTGATAGGCTGAAGGTAGGCCTAATGAAGATGGATTTGCAATGGTTGAGGCGAAAGATAACAGGTGATGGTATTAGAAGCTCAATGGTGTTACTGTTTAAGAAGGGGCATATTTTAGAAATGTTACGGAGGTGAAGGTTGCAAGACTTGGACAGCAATTGGATATTGGTCTAAAAGGAGAGGTCAATGTCCAGGATTACACTTATAACAACAGAGATTAAAGATCCCCAAATACCTTCTAGAGGGACACCATGGACATAAAAACTTCAGCTTTATTGAAAAATAGTAAAACAAAGAAAAATAAAAAAAAAAACCACTTGTGCTAAAATGTAAAAATTGACAACGTTGTCAAACAGCTCTGAGAACCTCCTGGCAGCACACCACACACATACACCTCCCAAAACACACAATACACCTGCAGAGATAGATAGGCTCATCCACCGGCCGTGGAATAGGGAAGTGAATGGTAATGTACTGTAGAATCTCCTGAACATCACTCAGTCCACAGAGTATGATCCCTGACAATGTACACCAGATGTGGGCTAAGATTGTCTATTCCCACAGGACTCCATTGTGGGGGGGGGTGACTAGTTCCCCCTATAGATTGGGTCATTCAGCTGGATGGGTGAGATGGAGCGGGAGGAGGATAGATGGAAGCAACTGGCTAACATCACATGCTCCAAAGAAGCTCGATGATTGGCGGGCGAAACGTGTCAGGGTGATGTCACCCCCGCAGCTCGGGTGATGCTACCGACCCACCCGCCTACCCGGTTGTATTACCAGGAAGTTTGTTGCTGTGATGGACTAAGTGGCAGTGAGTAACTGCACTACAGAAGCTTTCCCTGGCTGACACAGGATTCACATTGCATGAAGGGCTGTGTATTACTTAGAGCTCCAAGGCAGTGAACATATTTGTGTTCACGCTGTTTGTGGAACGATACACGGACATTTACCTGTTCACACATCTCCACCTGTTTATGTACGCCCAGCCCTCACAGACTGGAATCCTTGACATTTGTCTGTTGCATGGATTGGTGTATGATTAATCATAGCCAACACCGTGTGTCTTGATCTGTGATGTTAGCCAGTTGCTTCCATCTATCCTCCTCCCGCTCCATCTCACCCATCCAGCTTGTATGACCCAATCTGTAGGGAGAACTGGTAAACCCCCCCCCCCCCCACAGCGGAGTCCTGTGGGAATAGACAATCTTAGCCCGCATCTGGTGTACAATGCCAGGGATCATACTCTGTGGACTGAGTGGTGTTCAGGAGATTCTGCATTACCATTCACTCCCCTATTGCACGGCTGGTGGATGAGTCTATCTATCCCTGCAGGTGTATTGCGTGTTATGGGGGGTGGATGTGTGTGGTGTGCTACCGGCAAGTTCTCAGATCTGTTTAACAACGTTGTCAATTTTTAAATTTTTGCACAAGTGGTAGTTTTTGTATTTTTCATTGTTTTACTATTTTTAAATAAAGCTGAATTATTTACGTCCATGGCGTCCCTTTAGAAGGTTTTTTGGGGATCTTTAATCCCTGTTGTTATATGTAGTTGAATTACCTTGAGGGACTACACACCAACATACATTAGGGGTAGTGGGACTCTCAGCTGGCGATACGGTCCTGATACTGAACTACCCCAGTCTTTAAATCATGGTGGTTTGCATCAGTGCTTTTTATTATTAATTTTTGCAGGATTACACTTAGTATCATGGGAGGGACTCATAGTTGCACCATTGATCTCAATAGAAAAGTCAGGGATGGAAGCAAGGAATGGGGGGGGGGGGTAGTGTGACATCCATACTGATATGTCCGTTTTACGTTAGTGACACATGAGGGGGCTGAAGGGTTAAGCTGAAGAGTAGTGAGATACATTTTGATGATTTTGGAAGCCATTGGAGGTTACCAACTAACCATAGGAAGAAGAGTAGAGCGAAAAAAGGAGCAACCTGATGACAGAGCCTTGGCAGATCCCTACAGAAAAAAAAAAAAAAAGAACAGGATAGGAGAAGATAGAGTTGTAGGGGACAATGAAGGAGCCCTTGCATAGTCCTAGACTCCGAACCTCTCTTTCAACCCCCACATTCAATCACTGGCTAAATCTTGCTGCCTTAACCTCTGCAGCATCTCCAGAATTTGCCCCTTCCTGACTAACGACACCATAAAACAACTTATTCACTCCTTGGTTATTTCTCGCCTTGATTACTGCAACTCCCTCCTCACTGGCCTACCTTTACACAGGCTATCCCCCCTTCAGTCTATCATGAATGCTGCTGCCAGACTTATACATCTTACTAACCGATCCGCGACTGCTGCCCCGCTCTGCCAACCGCTTCACTGGCTTCCCCTACCCCACCGTATAAAATTCAAAATACTAACCACAACATACAAGGCCATCCACAACACTGCCCCCAGCTACATCACCAATCTCATCTGCAGATATTGCCCAAATCGTCCTCTCTACTCCTCCCAGGACCTCCTGCTCTCTAGCTCCCTTATTACCTCCTCCCATGCTCGCCTACAGGACTTCTCCAGAGCCTCTCCCATCCTCTGGAACTCCCTGCCCCAGAATGTCTGGTCAGCCCCCACCCTGTCCGCCTTTAGGTGATCCTTGAAAACTCACTTATTCAGGGAAGCCTACCCCACCTCCACCTAAGAACTGTGCTTGAGTCACCTCTATTAGATCATCCCCTGCAGCCATTACCTTTTGTACCACCTCCCCCTCCCTTTAGATTGTAAGCTCCATGAGCAGGACCCTCCTATTCCTTCTGTATTGTAATTGTACTGTGTCCCTTCTTTATTGTAAAGCGCTGCGCAAACTGTTGGCGCTATATAAATCCTGTATAATAATAATAGTTAGGAGGAGAATTAGGGACAAACAGAGTCTAGGAGGCCAAGGGTGTGGAGTCTTTTCAGAAAAGTGGATGGTCAACTGTATCAAAGGCAGCAGAAAGGTCTAACAGTAGGAGTCCAGGGGAGTAGCCGTTGGTTTGAGCAGTTAGTACGTTTTGGAAGGCAGTTTTTTTGGAGTATTGTGGGCAAACAAAAGCCTGCTACTCTATTTCTTTTGTGTCATGTTCACCTTAAAGTACTCCTGAGAAGCAAAGTATAAAGGATTCTATTTGGTGGCTTCCATCTGAAAATGCTACTTTGCTGTCTGGCTTCCATATTTTGAGTGCTGAAGAAGCATTCTGTAAATGAGTGTCAGAATTTCTTATATCTATGCTTGTTCCAAGTTAGCAACTCAGAAAGCGTTGAAGCCAATGCATGAGAATAACAGCCAGGCAACTAGTATTCCCAAAACTAGAAGTCCGCAATGGCAGCCTTCATTATTCTTTCAAGACAGGTGTGCATTGTCCAGGAAGTTCTTACTGTGTATAAATCAGAGTGCCTTGTAAAATACCTTGCTGCTCTTTTATCTTGTACAGAAACGTCGTCCCCTGCAGCACTGAACTATAGCAAAGAGTAAAGTGGTAAAATTACAGTATCAGAGATGTGACCCAGACTTCACCTGAGCGCTGTCAGCATACTTTAGCACACAGACACTGCTTGTTTTTCAATGGCTGCACATGAAATATGGCAGTGAAAATTCCCTCTAAAGAGGCTATACAAACTATAATGTTCTAACCCTGGAAGGCCGTATTGTATTGCCAGGATTAAATTGCATGATTATATTTTTTAAATGGAAACAATGCATCTTCTTTAACACAATGCATTTCTGTCTAACATTGTCATGAAATCTTTAGAATACAATTTAAAAGAAAATACATAATATCAAATATATCCCAGGCTGCTAGTGGAGTTGTATTGAGAAAATGATTTGCAAGGGTACATAGAGGTCTCATCAGCTATAAACATGGTGAAACTATTGTAATTGTGGATGAGAAAGAAGAAGTCTTTTTAATAGGGTTGCACCAATACTGTTTTCTGATTGCCAAGTATGAGTACCGATAATTTCGGACAAGTACTCGCCGATACGGAGTAACGATATTTTACTGTCCATAGAAAAATAAATTGGCACAAATCGCACTGCTACTTTCACACTGTAGTTGTGGCCGCAGTCGCGGTAAAACCCCGCTAGTTTTAGCGGAGTTTTACCAGCGATATGGCTCCGCTATCCAGTCAGGAGCGTAGCACTTTTAACCCCCCACACGGGGTTAAAACGGGGTTAAAAGTGCCGGTGCTCCGCACTACCAAGGAGGTGTGCAGCCGATTCGGAAGAGCTTGCCCTTCATTTCAATGGCAGGGGCGGTAGAGGATCGGTGTATACACCACTCACCTCACCGCCCCAAAGATGCTGCTTGCAGGACTTTTTGTAACGTCCTGCAAGAGTACCGCCCCAGTGTGAAAGCACTCCGGCTTTCACATTGGGGTGGATTGGGGGGAATCGCCTCAGTGTGAAAGTAGCCTAAAGAATCACGTGTGATTTAAACAGGAATGCCATGCGATATCTGTCCAAATGAAATGTGATTTCCCCCACCACTCCTGTGTGTTATAGAAAGGAAAAAGCACAATTTAGTGGGCTGTTTATTAAAAATGTTAGAACTCACAGTACATATCTAGCCAAATGCAAAATCTGCATAGCCGCCGATATTAGCTTAGGGTCAGACCACCGGACATCTCCTACAACCCTGTGAGGACCTCCAGTGGCCGTGATTTGCTATCATCGGTGGGACCGGGACAGCTTTGCATATTTTACATTTGGCCAGATATGTACTAACATTTTAAATAAACTGCCCACTAAATGGCTCTTTTCCCTTTGTATACACACACACACACACACACACACACAGGAGGGGTGGGGGAAATCGCTAGCTATTCGGACAGGAATTGCACCACATTCCTGTTCAAATCACATGCACTTCTTTGCAGTGCGATTTGCGTGCATTCATTTTGTATCGAAGCAAATCACACCACAAAGTATCAGTTTCGGTAACGGGAGCATTTGGGCGAGTACCGATACACGCGCAAATGCTTGGTATTGGCACATATACCGGTATCGTTGCATCCCTACTTTTAGTGATGAAATGTTGCCATGTCCCAGCCACACCCACAAACAACCCATTTGATTGGTTGCTTAGGGCGTCTGCTACAGTTTTGTTTCAGCTTTAAAATGTACTTTTGATATTTTGAATTGCATTTTAAAGACACCCTCACTGCAGTGGATTCTATACAAACAAAAACAAAAAACAATCACCTAAAGTCAAAGTCCACCTTTAGGAAAAACATAAATGCACATATTTTTCCAGGAGCCTGCAAAGCATTGCACCTGCGATTAGTGGATCAGGCTTCTGAAGACTCTTCCTCCATACCTTAGTTAGAAATCTCGAGGAGGAGTCAATAGACTATGAGGGCCGGTTCACAATGCAGCGAGATCGGATTTGATTTGCACCGCACTGCACAGGACCTGCCCTACCATGGGTCCCAGTGGGTCCATTGGACCCAGGCAGCACTCTGAGAGGGGCAGTACATTGAACCACGGTCACTTCTCTTTTTCTTCTATTTAACCACTTAACAACCGCCCTATAGACAAAAGACGTCTGCAGGGCGGTTGCTTAACTCTGGGAGGACGTACATTGACGTCCTCCCATGAATGCGCTTCCCGCGCGCCCCCTGGGGCGCGCACACGGGAACATCTGTGACCGTCAGGTTCCGGCACATCACGGATCGCAGTGAATGGCCGCTGTGAGCGGCCTTTTACCATGTGATCGCGCCGTCAAATGACGGCGCTATCACATGTAAGCAAGCCGGCGCTTCCGCCGGCTTTTCTCTCTCCTCTCTGCACCGATCGGTGCATTGCGAGAGGAGAGAGGGGGGAGAGAGGAGGTGCTGCAGTGCTGTGGGTGATGTGTAATGCCCACAGCGCTGCTAAGTGACAGTATGCACCCCCACCATCCACCACCCACCCAGCCATCATCACCCCAGCCATATACCACCCACCCAGCCATCCTCAGCCCATCCACCACCCACTCAGCCATCCTCACCCCATCCATGCTCAGCCACCCATCCTCACCCATCCATCCATGCTCACCCATCCAGCCATCCTCACACAGCCATGTTCACCCATCCAGCCATGCATGCTCATCCATGCTCACCCAGCCATCCATCCATGCTTACCCACCCAGCCGTGCTCACCCATCCATGCTCACCCACCCAGCCATGTTCACCCATACATCAATGCTCACCCACCCAGCCGTGCTCACCCATCCATCCATCCATCCATCCACCAATGCTCACCCACCCAGCCATGCTCACCCATCCATCCATGCTCACCACTCGTACCTACCTACCCACTCGTACCTACCTACCTACCCACTCGTGCCGACACACCCACTCGTACCTACCTACCCACTCGTACCGACCCACCCACTCGTAACCACCTACCTACCTACCTACCTACCCACTCGTGCCGACCCACCCACTCGT
>BLSH010433793.1:141203-185152 GCA_018402905.1 Glandirana rugosa | reverse complement strand
ATGTACCAGACCGTCGTTTGGTGTGTTACTGTCCCCTTACTAGGATGTATCTCAACTCGCTTGTGGACTTACAAGCCCAAGCCTCCCAGGCTTGCTTGAAACCTTTTTTCAGGCCCAAGCCGTGGCTTGCAACGGGTTTGAAATAGGGCCTGGGGCTTGGGGTCACTTCAGTTACCCCTGGGCTTGAAATTCCGTGTTTTTACCGACATTGTTTCAGGACCGTTCACGATCTCCCGACGTTTTCCTCCATTTTACCCCCATTCTCATCCCGTTCACGGGATGTTTTTTTACCCCTATGACTCACACAGCCATTCGTATACTTGTTTTTTTGAATAGGCCTCAATATTTTGGGGGCTACCCCAATTATAAACAAACAAAAAAAAAAACAGCGTTGGCTACCTCCTCCTCCTCCTCGACCACCGCCACTTCCACCTACACTGCCACGGTCACGGCCTAGTCAACCTCTAGGCTTCTACTCCACATCCACCCCCCCCTTCCCATTTTTATTTTTTTTATTTTATTTTAAGTTATTTTCCCTATCCCCATTTTTTTGTAGGGCACTTGCCCTACTCTTACCCCCATTTTACCTCCTTTTGCAGCCCTCTAGCACTTGCCAGGACTTTGTTACAGCCATTTTTGTGCCTTAAAGTTCGGGTCCCCATTGACTTCACTGGGGTTCGGGGTCCGGGATAAAGTTTGGGCAACGTTCGGTGCCGAACCCGGACTTTTTTCCAAAGTTCGTTCGGACCCTCCGAACCCGAACATTCAGGTGTTCGCTCAACTCTATGTAGGATCATTCCCCTGTCATTGTGTGGTTTGCTGCCAGACCATGTATCAACCTACCAAAGGCACCATGGAAACTCAATCTCTTTACTTAATTCCTGAAAGTTCACCCATACTATCACACATTAATGAATACTTTCAACTTCATGCTGATTTTGCTGACCCGCTTTTGTGCTGGGATGCTTTTAAATGCTATCTGAGGGGAGTCTTCAATGATGAAATTAAAGCGGTACAAAATGCTACTTGGGAACATAACCAACACTATCCTGTAGGGCTCACCAGGCAGAGATAGTGTTGCCAACCATCTGTATTTTTACGGACAGTCCGTAAAAACAGGGCACTTTTCTCTTGTCCGTAAATTACCGTAGCAGGATAAAAGTGCCAGTAAAAAAGGCTGCGATCGGCTCGGATCAGAACTGCGCATGCGCAGTTCTGGAAGTCCACGAGTCGATCCGATCCTGAGCTGACCCTGCATTCGGCCGGCGCTGGCGAGCAGTGCTCAGCCACCGGGGAAGGGTCTGACAAAGGCTGTGTGCTGGTGGATTCAGTGCGCCTATTTGCTACTAGGAGGAGGGCCGCGTCCCTCCCTGATAATGTCATGGCACATTTCCCGCAATGCGCCGCTGGCTTAAAAAACTACAGGAGCCAAGAGGGTGGACGGAGGAACCTCATGGACTTTACACTGCAGTGAGTGGGTTGGCGTGACTGTGTGGGATGGGAGAGAGCGAGACTTAGATGGACAGTGCAACGTGGTGTCGGTGAATGCATGTCAGTCGGTCATTTAGAGCCTGAGGCAGAGACAGAGTGTGTGACTCAGGGAGGCACAGATAGGCGGGCAATCCCAGCAGGTGACGGTGAGAATTGGGAAATTATTAAATAAAATAATGTCAGTGACTAGTCACTCTCACCAGCTCAGGCCAGGCACACTGGCAGTGGCACTGTGACAGTCACAGAGGTAGAGCTCAGGTCTGGCCCAGACAGAGCCCCACTGCCCCCTGCCATGCCCCCCCCCCCTCTCCCAGCCCCAGCTATGAGTGCTTGTTTTTTTTTTTTTTTAAACAGTTATACTTTATTGAAGGTTTACATGAAGTATTACATGAAGTCAACATTGTTTTACAGGGGAACATCTGATATGATTGGTTTACAGTAAAGCAGACATGGTAGAACAATTCAACAAGTTATACATTTCAGGAAATAGTCATATCTCCTATGTAGAGACTTCTGAATATGTTTTTAGTTAACAGGAACATTTCAAAGCATTTGTCTCTGCAGTGGAGGAGGGGTCTAGTGGAATAAGCTGGGGAGGGGCTCTCATCAACCCCCAGACACCCCCAATGGGAACTAGCTGTGTCTGGAGATGGGGTGACCGAGAGACTCCCCCTGATCTCCTCCAGGGTAGTTTGCCCCAGGTCCATGGTGCCATCATTATGAATGAGTATTTATTTTAGTTGGTGGTAGTTAGAGTCAGGTCCATAAATTTTGGGACATCAACATAATTCTAATCTTTTTGGCTCTATACACCACCACAATGGATTTGAAATGAAACAAACAAGATGTGCTTTAACTGCAGACTTTCAGCTTTAATTTGAGGGTATTTACATCCAAATCAGGTGAACGGTGTAGGAATTACAACAGTTTGTATATATGCCTCACACTTTTTAAGGGACCAAAAGTAATGGGACAATTGGCTGCTCAGCTGTTCTATGGCCAGGTGTGTGTTATTCCCTCATTATCCCATTTACAAGGAGCAGATAAAAGGTCCAGAGTTCATTTGAAGTGTGCTATTTGCATTTGGAATCTGTTGCTGTCAACTCTCAATATGAGATCCAAAGAGCTGTCACTATCAGTGAAGCAAGCCACCATTAGGCTGAAAAAACAAAACAAACCCATCAGAGAGATAACAAAAACATTAGGCCACATTAGACTTTGCCAAACAACATCTAAAACAGCCTTCACAGTGCCTCCCACTTTTTAAGGGACCAAAAGTAATGGGACAGATTAACAATCATAAATCAAACTTTCACTTTTTAATACTTGGTTGCAAATCCTTTGCAGTCAATTACACCCTGAAGTCTGGAACACATAGACATCACCAGACGCTGGGTTTCATCTCTGGTGATGCTCTGCCAGGCCTCTACTGCAACTGTCTTCAGTTCCTGCTTGTTCTTGGGGCATTTTCCCTTCAGTTTTGTTTTCAGCAAGTGAAATGCATGCTCAATCAGATTCAGGCCAGGTGATTGACTTGGCCATTGCATAACATTCCACTTCTTTCCCTTAAAAAACTTTTGTTGCTTTCGCAGTATGCTTCGGGTCATTGTCCATCTGCACTGTGAGGCGCCGTCCAATGAGTTCTGAAGCATTTGGCTGAATATGAGCAGATAGTATTGCCCGAAACACTTCAGAATTCATCCTGCTGCTTTTGTCAGCAGCCACATTATCAATAAATACAAGAGAATCAGTTCCATTGGCAGCCATACATGCCCACGCCATGACACTACCACCACCATGCTTCACTGACGAGGTGGTATGCTTTGGGTCATGAGCAGTTCCTTTCCTTCTCCATACACTTCTCTTCCCATCACTCTGGTACAAGTTGATCTTGGTCTCATCTGTCCATAGGATGTTGTTCCAGAACTGTGGAGGCTTTTTTAAATGTTGTTTGGCAAAGTCTAATCCGGCCTAATGTTTTTGCTATCTCTCTGTTGGGTTTGTTTTGTTTTTTTCAGCCTAATGATGGCTTGCTTCACTGATAGTGACAGCTCTTTGGATCTCATATTGACAGTTGACAGCAACAGATTCCAAATGCAAATCGCACACTTGAAATTAACTCTGGACTTTTTATCTGCTCCTTGTAAATGGGATAATGAGGGAATAACACGCACCTGGCCATGGAACAGCTGAGCAGCCAATTGTCCCATTATTGTTGGTCCCTTAAAAAGTGGGAGGCACATATACAAACTGTTGTAATTCCTACACCATTCACCTGATTTGGATGTAAATACCCTCAAATTAAAGCTGAAAGTCTGCAGTTAAAGCACATCTTGTTTGTTTCATTTCAAATCCATTTTGGTGGTGTATAGAGCCAAAAAGATTGGAATTGTGTCGATGTCCCAATATTTATGGACCTGACTGTAGTTTGCAGGGCCAGGGGACTGGGCTTCCAAGCACCTTGGCATATGGATGGTGATCATGTAGCTAAGGGCACCTTATATTTGATGCTGAGGCCCCATGTATATCAGTAAGTCTTTAATGTTTGTGATAATATCAAAGTGGGTCTAGGAGGTTTTTCAATTTAGGTGGTCTTATGGTTATATATTTCAGGTTTGTGAGGGAACTAGCGGTGAATCCTAAACAATCAGGGGAAGGCCCCATGCGATCTAGGGTGATGGCACTCTTGCAGGCGAGGGGAAGGCTGCTGATTCAGTCTGCCATCAGTTGTTTGTATCGGTCCGAGTAGCGGAAAACGATCCATGGTGACCATAGTGTATGAAATTTATCAAAGGAAGCTTTGGCAATGGTGGTTATTTCTTTCATATGGTATATTGTGTCTATCTCCTGTAGCTATTCCCCTACTGTTGGTGCACAGTCGGATTTCCAATGTCTGGGCCCCAACAGTTTGGTGACGTTGAGAAAGTGCCTAGTTAAAGAGCGTTTATAGCATTTAGTGGTGATATTGGCGATGTGCAGAAGGCAGAAAGCCGGGTCTAGAGTGATTTGCGTGTCTGGAACATGTAATATGAGCTCTCTTACTTGTCCCAGAAAGGTGTGATCTTAGGGCTTTCCCACCATATGTGCCATAGGGACCCCTTGTCTTGGTGGCATCTCCAGCAGGCGTCTGATGTTCCTGGGTACCACTTATTCAGTTTATCCGGAGTGGCATACCAATGGGATAGTAATTTGTATGACATCTCTTGAATCTTTGTGCTTATAAAGCCTTTATGGGCGAAGATCATCGTACTTCGCCATTGGTCATCAGTGAGGTTGGTGCCTAGTGCTTTTTCCCAGCTCTTTCGAGTATGGAGAGAGTTGGTGTTGTCAGTATCTTGCAGCCAAGAATAAATCAGGGATGTGGTTTTTCTCACTGGGTCTCCTGTCAGGCATATGGATTCAAATGGCGGAATGGATCTGTTAATGTCAGATCTGTTAATGTCAGATCTGTCTAACGTATATATATAAAATTGCACAACTGGCGATAAGGCCAGAAAGATAAGGGGTTCCCCGTGTTGTATTGTGTGGTTAGAATTTCATATGGTTTAATGTCGTTGTTGGCAATACAATGAATTGCCAGTAGAGGGGTCTTCTCGTCTTTTAGTGGGAAGCGGCCTAGCTCCAGTCCTGGTGGAAATTCTGGGTTGTCTGTCACTGGGGTTAGGGGGCCTGGGTTTGAGGAAATTTGTAGTTCCTTAATTGCTTTCAATGCTATCTGTAGGGTAGCGCCCCAAATTAGGTTGGGTTTGATGTCGGTCGGTAGGGTCTTGGCCTGTGTCCAAAGGAAGAATCGCAAGGGCAAAGGTGACAGTGCGTTTTCCAGGTGTACCCATTCTTTGGTATCCCTGTGACAGTTCCAGTCTACTATTCTCAACAGGTCGGTGGCATAGTAGTAGAATTTAAAGAAAGGCAGGCCTATGCCACCTGCGGTTTTTGGCTGTGAGAGTAGGTTGAGGCTGATCCTTGGTTTTCGTCCTGTCCAAATGAGTGTGCGTAGGATATGGTTTAGGTGCTTAAAGAACATTTGGGGCAGTCTGATGGGTACGGTGTGAAAGAGATTCGTTTCGGGAGTATGGTAATTTTATAATAGTTGCTCTCTTTACCTGGTTTGGGAATTAGGGCAATGTGAGCCATGGTGAAGGAGTCTGGGACGGTCTGGGATCGTTTGAGGTGGTTAAACGTCTGTAGGAGAGGGTTTGCAGCAGGTCCCTGAAAGCTTTGTAATAGTGGGCTGTGTAGCCATCTGGGCCCGGGCTTTTTCCCGGCTTCAGGTTTTTGATTGCTAATAAGAGTTCTTCGTTCATGATGGGTTTTTCTAGGGCATCTGCATCCTCAGTGGATAAAGAGGGCATGCCACTATTTGTTAGGTATGAGGTGAGTAGTTGGCCCCTACTCTCCTCATTGGTTGACTGATCTTGGGGTCTTGGAATGTTGTAGTGTTTAGTGTAGTATGATTGGAAAGCTGAAGCTATCTGATCTATTTTATGTATGTCATTTTTGACTGCGGTTATGTTGGAAGAGTGTTGCATTAATTTCATATCCTTTGCCAGGAATTTGCCACTCTTATCTCTGTGCTAGTAAAAAAAGCCCTTCTTGAGGAATAGAATTAGTTTTGCTTTGAAGTTCAGGAGGGAATTCAGTTGTTCCCTTAGCTCAGTTTCTGAATGACCAGTTGTGCTTTTGATTCCTTGTGCTGAGCTTCCAGAGTAGCAATTTTCCGGGAAAGGGTTGTTATGGTTTTATTGTTTTCTCTTTTCTTTTGTGCTCCCAGTCTGATGAGCTTGCTCCTTACTACACATTTATGGGCCTCCCAGACAGTCAGAGGGGACATATCGTCTGAGGAGTTAAGGTCAAAGTAGTTCTTTATTGTGGAAGCTACTTGTTTGAAGGATTCTGGGTCTGACAGGAGCGTGGGGATTAGTCGCCAGCTACATGACTTGGGTGAGGCTTTGTGTATGTTTAGGGTGATTGCTATGGGTGAGTGATCGGATATTGTTGTTATCCCTATGTCAGCTGAGATTAGAGTTGGGAGGTCCCTTTGTGTGAGAAGGACATAATCTATCCTTGTGTGCTTTTTGTGAAGTGGGGAATAGGAAGTGTAGTCCCTTTCTTTGGGATGCATTAGGCGCCAGGAGTCCACCAAGGTAAGGGAGTTCAATTTAGTTTTAATGCTTTTTAGGATTTTAAATGTCATGCTGGATTTACCATTTGACTTGTCTAGCAGGGGGTTTAGGGGGATATTGAAATCGCCCCTTAAGATGATACATCCCTGTGCAAAGCTTTTCAGTTCCCCTGTTATGTGTCTGCAGGAGATGAGGTGTCCGGTGTCGGGGAAATAGACATTAGCCAATGTCACCGGTGTAGACCGCCAGGTCCCTTTTAGGAACAGGTATCTTCCCATGGGGTCCTGAATTTGCTGAGATAGCACAAACTCTGCATGTTTGTGAATGAGTATGGATACTCCTTTATTTTTCTGGATGGGGCTTGGTGCATGGTACACCTCAGGGTATTGTTTGTTGTGTAGTTTAAGTGTCTTGTCTGCTTGGAAATGGGTTTCTTGTAGGTAGACGAATTGGGGTTTTGTTTTTGAGAGCTCGCAAAGTAATAGGGTTCTCTTTTCAGGCGTGCTGAGGCCTCTCACATTATGTGAGATCAGAGCGGGCCCTTTACCTAGTGAGGAATATGCCATTTGGTGTGTCGCATGGATCTGTTGGTGGGATTGGTATTTCAGGTGTGATAGGGTAGGTAGTATTAGGATTGCAACGTGTGTGTTGTGTTCCACTTGTTGTTTGCAGCTATTAAAAGGGGTTCAGTCACGAGTCACCCGGGAAATTGGGTGAATAAGGGGAGGGGAGTGATAATAGGGAGGTTGCTATGTATGTGTTTACAATTAAGGTTTTATTACCTCCGGCAGCTGGCTAATTAAGTGTGGCCAACAAGGGGTCTGTTGAAGCTTCGACCGGAAGGGATTGATTAACGGTTTTGATGTCGAGGTCAGAAGTTCGATCTATAAATGTTAAGTAGTCACTCTTGCGGTGTGGGACTCTATTCTCTGTAGGCGATTAGTTACAACTGTAAGGGGGGTGTGAGCCGCCAGACAGAGAATATGGTTAAAGTGTGGGTATGTAGGAGGCTAACTTGCTTCAATTCCTTGACTGACATGTAAGTGTGCTCATGTAGGGGACATGGGAGGGGAGTGGGTGGCATCTTGTAGCTGGAAGAGGAGTGGGTCTATGTCGCCATGCGTAGGTGCATTTTTGGGAGGGTTATGGGTTGGATCTTTTAGTCGGGTAGTGAGGTCCTGAGATGGCCTAGTATCAGTAACATATAAACTGAAATTTGAAACATTTCAACTGAACATTCAACAGGCAAACACTCTAGCAGCTCGCAATTATGTGCTAATGATGGTGTAAACTAGCTTATTACTCCCTTGTTCCGAGCAAAGGTATTTTCAGGACATTAAAGACACCTTAAATGGCAGGGATACAAATACAAACCCTTTTGGACCCGTCTAAAGGTTATGAGTTTACCTTCACCATCGTGGGATTATAGTCTCTCGGTTGTATAGTAGATAATCTCAAAAAAGAGATCTGTAGAAGGTGTGTGGTCTATTGTTTAGTCCCATGGTAGGCGTGCCAAATTGAGTATCTGAGCATGGGTGGGAGCTAGTCTGCTTAAGTTGTTGAAGACATGTTGGTTGGCGAGATGGATTCAGAGTCTGTTCCAGCAGTCGGTTGGTAGCTGGCTTTCCTTAAGGGTGGATGTCTGGAATTTCGGAGGCTTTGGTCCAATCAGAAGTGCAGCTGTGCAGGAGCGGTGAGTCCTGTATCCCAGGATGTGGTCCCTTGGGATTCCCATTGGTGTCTGTGCTGTTCTATGGAGAATCCGGCGACTTTTCTGGATCTTGGAGATTCTTTTGCGAGGGCACTGTCATCCATTTATTGAATTGATGGAAAAGGAATTGGGAGGTGTCTTTGGCTATGTAATGTCCCTATAGCTGTCATTTAGGGGATGTTTAACCAGTTCCCTACCGAGTCATTGTGAAATGACGTCGGCAGGAACTGCTCGTCGATCCGGGCCGACGTCATATGACGTCGGCCGCTTCTCGCCACTGCAGGGCCCACAGAGCGGCGATCTCGGATCGCTCGTCTGCCGGGGGGCTGTGTCCCCCTCCGATCGGGGTAAAGAACCAATAAAATTGGCTCTTTACCACGTGACCGGCTGTGCAATCACAGCCGGTCACTACCGATTTTCTCGTGCATGCCACTCGTGCGCGCCCCCGGGGGCACGCAGCACGGCGATCGGAGCTGAGGCTGGTCCCTTTGGACAAAGCCCAGCTCTGATCCGTGTAAAGAGCCAATAGATTTGGCTCTTTACCACGTGACCGGCTGTGTCAATCACAGCCGGTCATGTGATGTAAACAACCCGCGGTAACAGCTCGTGTGTGACAGGGAGATTGTGGTAACAGCTCGTTACCACCTACTGTACACCAAGCACACTGATCACCCCCCCAATAAAGAGGACCTGTCACCACCCCATCAAAGTACCTGTCACAGCCCATCAGAGTACCTGTCACCTGTCCATCAAAGTACCCGAGTACCTGTCACCTGTCCATCAGAGTACCTGTCACCTGTCCATCAGAGTACCCGAGTAACTGAACCTGTCCATCAAAGTACCCGAGTACCTGTCACTTGTCCATCAAAGTACCCAAGTACCTGTCACCAGCCCATTAGAGTACCCGAGTATCTGTCACCTGTCCATCAGAGTACCCGAGTACCTGTCACCTGTCCATCAGAGGACCCGATTACCTGTCACCTGTCCATCAGAGTACCCGAGTACCTGTCACCTGTCCATCAGAGTACCCGAGTACCTGTCACCTGTCCATCAGAGTACCCGAGTACCTGTCACCTGCCCATCAGAGTACCCGAGTACCTGTCACCTATCCATCAGAGTACCCGAGTACTTGTCACCTGCCCATCAGAGTACCAGAGTACCTGTCACCAGCCCATCAGAGTACCTGTCACCTGCCCATCAGCGTACCTGAGTACCTGTCACCTGCCCATCAGAGTACCTGTCACCAGCCAATCAGCGTACCAGAGTACCTGTCACCAGCCCATCTGAATACCCAAGTACCTGTAACCAGCCCATCAGAGTACCCGAGTACCCGAGTACCTGCACATAAAAGAGAACCTGAGTACCTTTCACCAGCCTGGCAAAGTACCCGAGTACCTGTCACCAGACCATCAGCCTACCAGAGTACCTGTCACCTGCCCATCTGAGTACCCATGTACCTCGAAGACTTGTGAAAAAAAATGAACCATTCAAAAGACTCATAATGCCTCATACATTATACATTGGGGTGTTTGTTTTCCAAAATGGGGTCATTTTGTGGGTAATTCCATTGTCCTGGTGTTTCAGGGCCTTCAAAGTTGTAATAGGTCGTTAGGAAATTAGATGTGAAAATTCTGCTCCTAGAATGCATGACGGTGCTCCCTGCACGTTGGACCTCTCTATGTGCCCAGGCTGTGAAAACGTCTCACACCTGTGGTATCGCCATACTCGGGGACAGTAGCAGAATGTATTTTGGGGTGTAATTGGAAGTATGCATATGCTGTGTGTGAGAAATAACTTGTTGTTATGACAATTTTGTGCAAAAAAAAAAAATAAAATAATAATAATTTCTTAATTTTCCCACAAATTGTGGGAAAAAAGTACAACTTCAAAAAACTCGCCATGCCTCTTGCTAAATACCTTGGAATGTCTATTTTTCAAAATGGGGTCATTTGGGGGGTATTTGTACTTTCCTGGCATTTCAGGGCCTCAAGAAATGAGATAGCCAATCAGTGCATCAGGTGTGATCAATTTTCAATGATTTGCACCATAGTTTGTAGACTCTATTACTTTCACACAGACCAAATAATATACACTTATTTGGGTTATTTTTACCAAAGATAGGTAGCAGTATAGGTTTTGGCCCAAATTTATGAACAAAAATTTGTTATTTTGGTTTGGTAGGGCTGCAGCCGTAAAAATGACAATACTCTCACGCTTTCTATATCTTGCACAAGCCATCCCCACATCCTTACCCAGAGCTTTCTTTTCATCCATACGTACCCTGCTTGGCTCATTTATCTGGAAAGGTGGAACCCCTCGAATCAGTCTGGGGAAACTTTCATGCCCAAAACACAAAGGAGGCGTGGGGCTCCCTGACTTCGAGCAATACCACAGAGCCGCCCTCCTGACAAGGGTTGTGGACTGACATGTACACAGTGAATGCAAAGACTGGGTCATGTTGGAGCAATCTTGGGCCCAGGGAGCCCTTCTTGATATAGCCTGGTCCCCCAGCACCGTATTACCTCCCACTCTCAAAGGCCACCCTCTTATCTGGTCCTCTCTACAATGTCTCCATAAATCCAAAGCCAGACATCTGACCTCACTACCAGGCCCCATGACCCCGATCCGGAATTACCCCGAATTCCCCCCGGGACTTGAAACGGGTTTCCTTGGGGATAGCAACCGTACCGCCCACCCAAAGGCCTACCAATTCTTTACCCATAGGAAATTTTGTTCCAAAACTGAACTAGCAGGTAATGAACCTAGTATCTCACTACCTATGTGGTCGTACCTTCAGGCCAGACACTACCTTAATGACCCGAAAAGGAAAGACAAATTCAATCGCGACCTCACCCCATTCGAAAAGCTATGCACCTCATCTCCCCCTCAAAAGCACTTAATTTCAGGAATCTCAGGAATCTACTCCCTTCTGTCAACCGTCGGCCATGAACTGTTCCCCCATTTTAGCAAACTCTGGGACAAAGGTGCAGAAAACCCCCTCACTGAATCGGACTGGGAGGACATCTGCTCCACAGCACATAAGGGCACACTGAATGTCACAGCAAGAACATAACTACAAAATTCTCACCCACTGGTATAGGACCCCATCTTATCTCCACAGGATATACCCTCAGGTTTCCAATATATGTTGGAGATGCAATTCTCTACCTGGTACAATGCTACACATCTGGTGGGATTGCCCCCAAATTAAACCATTCTGGTCTCAAGTCCATAAAATCATCCAACAGGTCACCACATACTCCATTGATTTCTCCTTTCAACAATATCTACTACAACACTCGAGAGTATTAAAACATTCATTCAGGAAGTCTCTCACGATGCATATGATAAACACAGCCAGAATGTGTATCCCAGCACTATGGAGACAAACTCGCTCTCCAACGCTGAAAGAATGGTTCGCTCGGCTAAACAGAGTTAGGGACATGGAGGAGCTGATCGCTTCTTCCCTGGATAACTCGGACAAATTCCGAAAGACGTGGTCATGCTGGTCCCACTTTAAGACGACCAACGAATATCGAGCAGTCCACCTATAGACTTGCCCCAATTATCCCCTGATATCCCATAATGGTCACTAGGTCATGATGCAGGCAGACACCGCAGACCTCTTGAGTTGATCACTGGAATTACCTCCTATCTCTCCCCCAAACCCAGCACTAGGCACTCATGCCGCCCCTCCCCCAACCCTCCCCCCTCCCTCTCATTTTGCCTGCTGCCCAAAACTTGAATACACGCTCGCCCTAATAGTAAAGTATGCATTGGTTCCTCTCTGTTGTTTTTTTCTGCTCTCAAATTCAGAACTAGAACTGTAGCTGAAGTACGCATTTATTCATGCTATGTCTTATATTTTCCTCAACACTGATGTGATTATGTTACTGTTGGTGGCTGACCGTTTCTGTACACCGTCTCATTAAATCAATAAAGTCTTTATGGAAAAAAAAAATTAGTTATTTGCAAAATTTTATCACAGAAACTAAAAAAGTGTTTTTGTTTTCAAAATGTTCCCACTTTTTTCAATTATGTTGCAAAAAATAAAAAACCCAGAGGTTCTTAAATACCACCAAAAGAAAGCTCTATTTGTGTGAAAAAAATGATAAAAATTGTGTTTGGGTGCAGTGTAGCATGAGAGAGTAATTGTCATTCAAAGTGTGAGAGCGCTGAAAGCTGAAAATTGGTCTGGGCAGGAAGGGGGTATAAACGTCTGGTATTGAAGTGGTTAAGTGTTTACATGGGGACCGGCCATAGTCTCTGAAGTTTGGTTTCGTGCTTGTTGCTCATGGCTACTTTGGGAAGTAGTTCTATCTCAGAAAACCGCGGAGGAATTGTACCTCTGTTTGTCCTATGGTCTATTCATCGTAAGATTGGATGTATTTTCCAGCTGTGTGGCTCAAATTGTTACGTCTATGGCAGATGTGGGGCCGGGGCGTGCTTTTTAACTAAGTAAGCTAAGCAACCATCTTTGCTAGAAAGGATTGTATGAGGGAGCATGCGTAACGATTGGAACCAAGGTAACATAAAACAAGTTACTTATCTGAAAGTGCATCCGTTTGGTGGCCATTAATGGTCTCTCCTTGCTTGTCGTGTCTGTGGCGCTTTAGTTGGGCTAGTTCCGTGTGGCATGTAGCGAGTGTCATGTTGTGCCCTTTCCTCTGAGGATGCACGTCGCCTTCTTAAGCGGTGTTCTTGCATCTCCATTGGTTCGCTCCTGGGAAGGGAGGGCTTGGAGGCAATCAATCTCAACTCTGCGTACCATTCCGTTAGCTCCAACATGGGTATGTTCAGGGTTTCACAAAAATGTTGGAGGTCTTCTGGGACCCTCAGTAAAGCATTGTGTCCCATTGAAGTGGCTGACAGGCAGAAGGGGAACTTCCATTTATAGTGTATTCCTTTCTCACAAAGTAATTCCCAAACTTCCCACCGCCTCTGGAGGGTGATATTCGATAGGTCTTGGAAAGGTCCTGGGAAGATCCTTGTCCCTGCCTCTTGGCCGTAGAGCGCGGTGTATACGTTCCATCCCAATAGGGGTGGCGGGTGGTCTGTCCAGGAGGTTGTTAAATATGGCTACTACCGTGGACTGGAGTTGGACTGCATCGATCGTTTCAGGGAGGCCCCTTAATCTGAGGTTATGTCTCCTGCCACGGTTGTCTGTATCCTCCATGTGGTGATTGAGATCCCTCAGTTGTAACGTGTGCACGTCCAGAGTCTGGTGTGTATGGCGGATTGCAGTGGCATGGTGTCCGGTCGTCCTCTCTACCTCCTGTACTCTCCTTGATATGGCTTGTATGTCCAGGTGGAGGCCTGAGATGGCGGCCGTCAGCGTCTACTTAATGTCTGCTGCCACAGACCTAAGGTCATTTAGACTGGGTTGCTGACTAGGCATGAGGATGACTTCTCCCGCCGATTGTGTCCCCCCTGCGGCTGATGGGGATGATGTAGGAGCTGGCGCAGCAGTCTGATGAGGGCCTTGTGTGGGCTGGTAGGAAAATGGACCTCTCTGGCCATTTCCGGCTTTCCGTGCGCATTCGCGCATGCGCTAATGGCGCCAATGGTGCTGTCCATTCTACAGCGTTTGTGTGAGTTCCTTGCTTCCTGATTGCCCGATACCTGTTCCTGTGACCCGGCCTGTTTGACCCTGCTCTGAACTCTGCCTGCACCGACCCTGGCTTCCACGACCACTCTTCTGCCTGCTCCTTTGTACTTTGCCGCCTGAACGTTGCTGACCCAGCCTGTCTGCCTGATCCTTCTGTACTGCACCGGCCGCCAGTTACTGACCCGCCCTGCCTTACTACTCTTCTGCTTGCACGAGCTCCAGCGGACACCTAGCTGCCACCTGAGACCTGCCACCTGAGACTTGTCCAGCCCTCATGCCCCCCTGTCCTCATGAGCTCCCTGTCTACACTACCAGGGACTCTCGAACCAGGGCCACAAGAGAGGATACCCCTGCATAAGCCAGACTCCATCACCAGGTACGTGACAGTAATGGACAGCCATGCCTGAGTCTGCGTGGGGGGCCTCTCCTGTGAATGAACTTTACTCCCACCTGGCCGGGCTGCCCCAAGCCATACAGTCCTTACAGGAGGACTACTACCAGCTAGAGGGACGGCTCCAGGAGCTCACCACTGGCCAATCTGCAGCTGGCATCACAGTGATTATGCCCTCTGAATCTCAAGTGCCCCTACCGGAGCGGTTCTCAGATGACCGCACCAAGTTCCGGGCCTTCCGTGTCTCTTGTGAACTCTATTTCTCCCTCCAACCTAGCACCTACTCCCTGGAGACCACAAAGGTGGGTCTAATGATCTCCTTGTTGCTAGGAGAACCCCAGTCTTGGGCACACCGCCTGCTGGAACAGAGGGCCCCGGAAGTCTCTAACCTGACCGCACTCTTCAAAGCTATGGCCTCTATGAGGACCCGCATCAGGCAGCCACTGCAGAAGCTGCGTTTCACACATTCCAGCAGGCCCGCCGCATGGCGGAGGACTACGTAACTGAGTTCAGGCGCTGGAGTGCTGACACGGGGGGGGGGGAAGATGCTGTGCTCCGTCATCAATTCCGCTTACGTCTCTTGGACCCGCTAAAGGATGAACTGGCTCGTGTTGGGGTACCCCAGACCCTGGACGCATTAATTGAGCTCTCTATACAGATTGACAGGCGTCTCAGGGAACAGGGAGCTGAGAGGTCAGCCGGGTCTCCACGACTTGCCTGGAGGCAACCTCGAGCTCCCATGGTCGCTACGGTAGCTTCAGCTCAACCCGAATCCAGGAAACCGGGCATGCTCCGACCTCCCCTCACTGGGGAAGAACGGCAATACCGCCTGAGCAACCACTTATGCCTGTACTGTGTAGAACCGGGACACATGGTAGGGTCTTGCCCAGCCAAGCTTGGTAAACGCCCCCCACCTGTCAATGGCAATGTACCAGCCTCATCAGGTACCTCATCTCACCTGACTCTTCCGCTCTCCCTTCAGCTCCCTGACAAGACTATCCAGACTGCTGCCATCATCGACTCGGGCGCCTGCAGTGGGTTCATTGACCGGTCCTTTGAGGTCCAACATCAGATCCCTCTACGACCAAAGTCTCACGGACTGGTTGTTCGTCTGGCTGATGGCAGCAACATCAAATCTGGTGTGGTCACCCATGAAACCTTTCCTCTGCCTGCTACAACCTCGGATGGTCACCAGAAGTTCCTCTTCTTGAACGTTATTGCATCCCTCCTGTTCCAGATCATTCTGGGTATACCCTGGCTGTAGGCCCATAGCCCCAGCATCAACTGGGCAACGGGCGAAACTAAGTTCCAGTCTCCCTATTGTTGCCAGCACTGCTTTCCAAAGCCTAAGGAAGTGGTCCCTACTCTGGTCAGTCTGGACGCAGACGCTGACCGGGATGCCCATCAGTTGGTGCCCCCTATGTACCACAGCTACTTAGACGTGTTCAGCAAGAAGGGGGCTGAACAGTTGCCCTATCAAGCTCCTCCCCGGAGCCGAAGTCCCCTTCGGGAGGATTTTCCCATTAACGGAACTGGAACTGGCGGCCCTCAAGGTCTATATAGATGAGAACCTACAGAAGGGTTTCATCTGACCCTCCACGTTGCCCGCAGGAGCGGGAATATTCTTCATAGAAAAGAAGGATCACACGCTGAGACCTTGTATTGACTACCGTGAGCTAAACAAAATAACGTTAAAAAAAGCTATCCTCTCCCCCTGGTCCCAGAGCTCTTCCAGAGGCTAGGAGCGGCAAGGGTGTTCACCAAGCTGGACCTCCACAGAGCGTAAAATCTAGTCCGCATCCGGGAAGGCGATGAATGGAAGACCGCCTTCCGAACCCGGTTCAGACATTTTGAGTACCTGGTAACGCCCTTCAGGCTCTGCAATGCCCCAGCCACTTTTCAGCACTTTGTAAATGATGTGTTTAAAGACTTTCTGGATCAGTTCGTTATTGTCTACTTAGATGATATCTTGATCTTCTCCCCTACCTTTGGAAGAGCACCGCAGGCATGTGGCGAGTGTCCTGAGCCACCTTTGACAACATGGGCTCTATGCCAAGGCGGAGAAATGTGATTTTGAACAGTCAAGTATCCCCTTCCTGGGGCTTATTATCTCTGTCACTGGCATCACCATGGACCCACAGAAGGTCACGGCTATCCCGGACTGGCCAGCCCCTACGGACAAGAAGGGAGTACAGCGGTTCATTGGCTTCGCCAGTTTTTACAGAGAGTTTATAAAGGGGTTCTCAGCCATTCTTGCCCCAATCACCCAGTTGACCAAACTGGACACATGATTCGTGTGGACTACGAAATCCCAGGAAGCCTTTGTGACTCTTAAGAGACTCTTTACATCAGCACCTATCCTCAGATACCCTTACCCTGCCATTTGTTCTGAAGCTAGATGCCTCTGAAGTTGCCGTGGGGGCGGTGCTATCTCAAAGGCATGGAGCTAAGACTGCCCTACATCCTGTGGCATTCTTCTCCCATAAGCTGACCACCCCAGAAAGGAATTATGACGTGGGAGATAGGGAGCTTCTGGCAATTAAATTGGCCTTGGAAGAGTGGCGCTATCTGTTAGAGGGAGCCAGGCACCCCATCTTGTTCTTCACGGATCACAAAAATTTAGAACATCTTCGAGCAGCCAAGAGACTGAGACCTTGCCAAGCCCGCTGGGCACTCTTCTTCTCACGCTTCCTTGTCCACGTAACATACAGGCCGGGGTAGAAGAACGTCAAGCCTGACGCCCTATCAAGGATTTTCTGTAAACCCGGTGAGCCTGCGGCCCCCGATACAGTCCTGTATCCCCAAAACTTCCTGTTAACCCAAGGGGACCCGCTGTCCCAAATCAGACAGTCCTGGCATACCCCAACCTGCTAACCAGAGACGGCCTACTGTGGCATGGCAATAGACTCTGTTCCAGAGGACCAGCACCTATCATTCTTGACATCCTGTCATGACAATAAATTGGTGGGACACTTCGGTGCTCGCAAAACTACAGAACTGCTGTGGCGATCATTCTGGTGGCCACGAGCAGACGAAGACTGTAGGAGATACGTCAGCTCATGGCTTATCTGTGCCCAGAACAAGGGCAGCAAGACCAAGGCCTGGGGTTTACTAAAGCCACTTCCGGTGCCCAAGAGGGCCTGGTCCATGATCTCGATGGACTTTATTGTCGAGCTGCCACCATCCCAAGGTTATTCTACCATCTTCGTGGTAGTGGATCGGCTAACGAATATGGCTCACTTCCTGCCCATGAAGGGGACCCCATCAGCCACTGATACGGCCGAGATATTCATAGTGAAATAGTGAAGCTCCATGGACTTCCAACCAGCATTGTCTCCCACCACGGAGTTCAGTTCACCTCCCAGTTCTGGAAGACCCTGTGCTCTGCACTTGACATTGAACTGGCATACTCTTCGGCATATCACCCACAGACAAATGGGCAGACAGAGAGGACCAATCAAACGCTCGAGCAGTATCTCCATTGCTTATCGTCATTCTCACAAGACGACTGGGTCGCCCCTGGCAGAGTTTGCCTTCAATAACACCGTCCATTCAGCCACCAACCAGTCTCCGTTTCTGGCCAATTACGGCTTCCACCCGACCTTTATGCTCAAACATGGCCTTGAAAGTGCAGTACCAGCAGCACAGGAAATGACCAAATTCTGCGAAGAGAACTGCAAACTTCTCCAGGAGACCATGGCCCGGACCCAGGAACATAACAAAGAGGTGTTCGACAAAGGGAGACGGGGAGAGTTGGACCTACAGCCCGGGAAAAGTCTGGCTGGCCACGAAGAACAGAAGGTTAGCCTGCCCCTCCAAGAAATTGGGCCCCAGGTTTATTGGCCCCTTCCCTGTGAAAAGGAAGATTAACAGGGTAGCCTATGAGCTGGAGCTCGCTTCTTCCTTGCGTGTTCACCCAGTGTTCCACGTGCCACTGCTGAAAACTGTGGCCCCCAAATCCCTTGCCCTGGCGGAAGACTAGCCTGCCAGGCCCAATCCTGGTAGACGGCGAGGAGGAATTTGAACTGGAAGCCACCCTGGATTGCCGCAAGAGGGGTAACGATGTCCAGTGCTTAGTGAAGTGGAAGGGCTATGGCCCCGAAGAAAACTCCTGGGAGCCTGCAGATAACATTTATGCGGATGAACTTATCCGATCTTTCAAGAAGAACAACCCTGCTAAGCTAGCCCGGCTGGGCATCCGGAGGCTGCCCCTTGGGTGGGCAATGTTAGGAAAATGTACCTTTCTGGCAGTTTCCGGCTTTCCGTGCGTGTTCATGTGCATGCGTGTGCCCGTGTGCGCTAATGGTGCCAAGAGCGGCCATTTAAGCAGGACAGCACCAGGAAGCAGGTGCTGTCCGTTCTACAGCGTTTGTGTGAGTTCCTTGCTTTCTGATTGACCGATACCCATTCCTGTGACCCGGCCGTTTGACCCTGCTCTGAACTCTGCCTTCCACGACCACCCTTTTGCCTGCTTCTTTGTACTTTGCCGCCTGAACGTTGCCGACCCAGCCTATACCCGACCATCCGTCTGCCTGATCCTTCTGTACTGCACCGCCCGCCAGTTACTGACCCGGACTGCCTTACTACTCTTCTGCTTGCATGAGCTCCTGCGGACACCTACCTGCCACCTGAGACTTGTCCAGCCCTCGTGCCCCCCTGTGCTCCTGAGCTCCCTGTCTGCACTGCCAGGGATTCTTGAACCAGGGCCGCAAGAGAGGTTACCCCTGCATAAGCCAAACTCCATCACCAGGTATGTGACAGCGCCATGTTCCCCACCTGGGAACAGAACATTGCGGGGATGTTCGGAGCGTTCGGGTCTGCTGGGTCCCGGGGAGAGCCCGACCTCAAGGTGGAGGAGACTCTGGACGAAGTCCTCATCGTGTCTGGTGCGATGAACGAGTGCTGTCCCTCCTGTGTAGGGTGAGATCAGTCTCTGCTGGTGGGAGCTCACTGATCAAGCGGCCATTTCCCAAGCCACGCCCCCCCCATGAGTGCTTGTTAATGCTATGTAAAGTTTGGTTGCTGGCTGGGGCAGGTTAAAAACTACTGTTGGGTGGGGGTGATATATAGGGGACACTGCAGTGGGGGGGTCATGATATGAAGGGGGCAGAGGAGGACACTACTGTGTGGGGCAGTGTTGCCAACGGCCTGTTAATTTATGAACTACCCGTAAAAAATATGGCTGTCCGCAGCCCCTGACAACCTCCTGTACAATGTCTGCAGCCCCTGACCAACTCCTGTACAATGTCCGCAGCCCCTCACAACCTCCTGTACAATGTTCACAGCCCCTGACCACCTCCTGTACAATGTCCGCAGCCCCTGACCACCTCCTGTGCAATGTCTTCATCCCCTGACCACCTCCTGTACAATGTCCACAGTCCCTGACCACCTCCCATACAATGTACGCAACCCCTGACCATATCCTGTAGCATGTCCACAGCGTCTAACCACCTCCTGTATCATATCTGCAGCCCCTGACCAATATTTATCATGTCCACACAGCCTATGATCACCTCCTGTACCATGTCCGCAACCCCTGACAACCTCCTGTACCATGTCCACAATGCCTGACCACCTCCTGTACCATGTCCACCATCCCTGACCACCTCCTGTACCATGTCTGTAACCCCTGACCACCTCGTGTACCACGTCTACAGTGTCTGGCCACCTCCTGTGTCATGTCTGCAGTCTCAGACCATCTCCTGTACCGTGTCCATAATCTCTGACCATCTCTTGTCTTTTATCATGTCTACAGTCTTTGAGGGGGGAGTCTGGAGAGGAGTCAAGAGTGGCAGTGCTACCAGGATGGGGGTCACGGGAGGAGTCCAATATGTGGACTGTGGAGAGGAGACTATCCAATAAAACCAGAGCCGCCAAACTGGAGCTGTCTGAGCCTGGCTGAGCCCTGCATGGTGCACCTGAGAGGAGGTCAGTGACATTGCTGCCAGGCCAGTCTGAGGGATGTAAGGGGGCACTGATTTAAAGGTTCCCCATTATATCAGGAACCCCCCTTACCTTAGTGTATTCAGTCTACAGAAGGTGGTCTCTGGTCACCAGGGTCCCCCCCCCCACATCAGAGTTCCCGGAATTCCCCTTTATATCAGTCTGCAGGATTCCCCCTTACAGTGCAAGGGGGAACTCTACGGATCCTGATGTAAAGGGGAAAGCAGTGGACTCTGATAAAAGGTGGTCTCTGGTCACCAGAGCCCCTTTACATCAGAGTCCCCCCATAAATCATGATCTGCAGCATTCCCCTTTATGTCAGAGTTCCCTTGCACTGTAAAGGGGAATCCTGCAGACTCTGATGTAAGGGGGAACTCTGTGCTGACTGGGTTATAGTAACCTGACCTACATGTAAATGGAGAAATATGTTTTTTTACTTATGTTTAACTTAAAAACATTGCTAGTAGCACTAGCTGTATGTTTATAGTTTAAATATTGATATTTGCACTGTTCAGCACTGAAAACGGCTATTTGAGATACTATTCTGCAGTGCCAGTAAAAAATTTGATTTTGTCAGTAAATTTCATGAATTCTGCCAGTAAATAATGTGTGTCGTTTGTAAATTTCACTTCGGGGAGTTGGCAACACTGGGCGGAGAGACAAAATGTGGCAGACCCCTCTGCTGCAAACCAAGAGGCTTGGGTAGAGGCTCAGAGGGTGCCAAGGGAGTTACAGGTGTCAGTGGCGGAACGGAAATGTTTCTTTAACCACTTCCCTACAGCCTTATGTGGAATGACGGCCGGGAAGTGGTTCTGTTATCCTGACTGGGCGTCATATGACGTCCAGGAGGATAGCAAGCTGGCATGGGCCTGCAGCATGATGATCATTGCAGTGGTGTGTCAGTCTGACTCACCGCATCTCCAATCGTGGTAAAGAGCTTCTGTCAGCGGCTCTTTACCACGTGATCAGCTGTGACGAATTACAGCTGATCACAGTGTAAACAGGAAGAGGCATATATCTGCTTTTCCTCTACTTGCGTCTGCAGACGCGAGTAGATGAGAGCCGATCAGCGGCTCTGCTGACAGGGAGGGTCAGCACTGATTGTTTTTTCAGTGCAGCCCTTCCATGGATCACCACCCAGGAGCACCAGGGAGCCCATCCAGGACCACCATGGAGCCCAACCAGGGACCACCAGGGAAAGCCCACACAGGACCACCAGGGAGCCGATCTGTGAACCCATCCTGACCACCAGCGAGCCCGTCCTAGGCCACCAGGTAAGGGGCACAATGCCCAACATGGATGGCACTCAGTGCCTATTTCAGATGCCGCCCAGGACCACCAGGGAATGCACACCTTACAGTGCCCTCTATCAGTGCCACCTATCGGTGCCCACCAGTGCCACCTATCAGTGCCCATCAGTGCCACCTATCAGTGCCCTGTTCCCCCTGTCAGTGCCCATCAGTGCCGCCTATGAGGGTCAATCAGTGCCCGTCAGTACTGCATATCAGTGCTGCTTATCAGTGCCGCCTATCAGTGCTGCATATAAGTGCCTCATGATCAGTGCCCGTCAGTGCCAGCTCATCAGTGCCAATCAGTACTGCCTCATCAGTGCATCCTCATCAGTGCCTGTCAGTGATGGAGAAAATGTACTTATTTACAAAGTTCAACATTTTCGGTCTTTTTTTATTTTTAGTGCAAAAAATAAAAACCCCAGAGGTGATCAAATACCAGCAAAAGAAAGCTCTAATTGTGATGAATAAAAATCATAAATAAAATTATGAAAACCTTGTTTGGGTTCATTCAAAATGCAACAGCACTGAAAGCTGAAAATTGGTCTGGGTGGGAAGGTGGGTAAGTGCCTGATATTGACGTGGTTAAAAACAAACCTTCTATAAAGAGGGAGAACCAGCGGGTAGGCTATTAGCCAGGATTGCCAATGCCCCACAAGCGGCTCCCCATACAGTTGGCTACAGATGAGCTGACCAATTCCTCTGAGCTTATCCTTGCAGAAATTGGGTGGTTTTATGAGGAGCTATATCAAACTAAAACACAGGTCTCAATGTCGGACACTGCACAGTACCTAGAGCAAATTAATCTTCCACAGGTGTCAGAGGCCAATAAGCGAGCACTAGATGCCCCTATTACTGAGGAGGAAATTGCTACAGCTATTGCCTCCTTCCTGAATTACAAGGCCCCGGGTAAGCTGTATTCAGCTATCCTAGCACCCCAGTTACTGAAGGTAAATAGGACTGCACAACAGAGGGGTGTTTGCCGGATTCTATGCCTAAAGTTCACATTCTGATTTTAAAACAGGGAAAACCACCCACTGATCCGGGTTCTTACAGACCCATATCCCTAGTCCCAGTGGATGTGAAAATATTGGCAAAAATTCTAGGCGTGCGCATAAATAAATGTATCACCACCATTATACACCCTGATCAGTCAGGCTTCATGCCTTTGAAGTTGTTGGAGGGCAACATGATTTTTCCATAATGCAAGAACTATGAAATCTAATCTCACCTAGCCTTCACACTGCTGGAAGTATACCTGGCCTAAAATGCCTGTAATTCAGCTACTGGCAGGATGTTAGTCTTGCCCCCGGGCAGGGGAGTAGCAGCTGGAATGTAGGCCACATGGTGTAATATGGAGACCTGACATAAAGACGTCAATAGTTAACTGCTAAGGTGCCCTAGGAGACAGACTCAAGGAAAGGAAGTCTGCTATCATTGGATAGAACGTGGATATAGGCTGGCATATGGATGTGTGTGTGGGTGGGTGTCTGAATACAGTTTAAAAAGTATTGATCAACTACAAAAACTCCTTTTGCCCATTGGAGCCCAGCCAGAATAGCATCTTGAGGATGGTGACATGTAACGTATGATTTGTTTGTTGTGTATTCTATATTTTCTCTTAGGCTCCTTTCACACTGGAGCCTCCCGAGCGTTAGCGGTAAAACGCCGCTAATTAGCGGCGTTTTACCGCTTGTTATAGCGGTGCTATTGCGCCGCTATTCGGGTGGCAGTTGTGCACTTTTAACCCCCCATAATGGGTTAAACAGGGGTTAAAAGTGCCGGTTTGCAGCGCTCCCGAAGCGGTGTTCAGGCGCTTCGGGAGCTCTGCCCCATTGATTTCAATGGGCAGGGGCGGTATAGGAGCGGTGAATACACCGCTCCCACACCACTGTGAAGATGCTGCTTGAAGGACTTTTTTTTCTGTCCCGCAAGTGCACCGCCCCAGTGTGAAAGCACTCTGGCTTTCACACTGGGGAGTATTGGGGGGCATTTTTCAGGCACTTTTTAGGTGCTATTTTTTGCGCAAAATCACCTGAAAAATGCCTTGGTGTGAAAGGGGTCTTAGTGTTTTTATGTTAAAATTTCTACTTTATAATAAATGAGATCCTTGCTTTATTAACCACTTCAATACAGGACGTTTATACCCCCTTCCTGCCCAGACCAATTTTCAGCTTTCAGTGCTCTCACACTTTGAATGACAATTACTCTCTAATGCTACACTGTACCAAAACACATTTTTTATCATTTTTTTCACACAAATAGAGATTTCTTTTGGTGGTATTTAATCACCTCTGGGTTTTTTATTTTTATAAGTGAAAAAAGTGCGAAAATTCTGAAAAAAACAACAACTTTTTTTTAGTTTCTATGATACAATTTTGCAAATAAGTAATTTTTGTTCATAAATTTGGGCCAAAACCTATACTGCTACCTATATTTGATAAAAATAACCCAAATAAGTGTGTATTATTTGGTCTGTGTGAAAGTTATAGAGTCTATAAGATACGGTGCCAATCATTGAAAATTGATCACACCTGATGGCCTATCTCATTTCTTGAGGCCCGCCCGGGCGGAGTTTGCGACTGACATCACCACACCACATGTTGTATCCCGCGAGGACGGGCGTTCTGTTATTCTGCTGGCAGAGTTCGTTTATTGACTAAATGCGAGAGATTGTATTGAAAATTGTGAGTACCCTGTTTTAGTATTTTATGTCCTAAATAAACAAATGTTACAGTATTACTCTATGAAGTCCCTATTTTTTATGGCATATGGCGTGAGAGCCTGCTGAGGTTTGCTGTGCAGATTACCTTACCCTGCTGTGGATGCCGTGGAATTCTGGTGACCTAGGAGGATCGAGCTGCTACCATCTAGTCCCCGCAGAGGGTTATATCTGCCTGTGAGGTTTGACCCTTGCTAGCGATAGCGGGTCTTTATTTCTGGTAAGGGTTTATATTTACCCCTTCCCTGTCACTGGAGGTGCTTGCATGGTCTATGGTGGTGGAAGTAGGAGCGATCTCCTCTGTGGATCTCATTGGGACTCTGGATGTGTCAATTTTTTGCCTATATTCTCAATCACGGTTAGCCCCTTCACATGATTTGGGACTATATATCATATTTTTTGTTATAATAATTGTTTTTACTATTTTTCCTCACAGTATTTTGCACTGTTCTTTGGTTTCTTTTGCACTTTAATTATGTTTATGTTATGTAAACATTCTTATGATATGTTTATTCATATTGATATATGCACTGTGTTATATAACCATTAAGGTTTAGCGCAACATAATTTTTTAATTTTTACTTGTTTGGTGGAATATCGCATGTTATTGTTGCAGCTGTCACATATGTTAATTCCAGAAGAGCGGTATTGTTTTGAATGAAGGTTAATAAAGGAGGCTAGTCGGTTCACAAATAGTTTAGTAAGGATCTTGAGGTCGTTATTAATGAGGGATATTGGTCTGTAAGAACTGACTTTTTCTGGGTTTTTGTCAGGTTTGAGGATGACCATAATGTAGGCTGTGTTTAGGTGGGGGTCTAGTGGAGTGCCTTTGGCTTTGTAGTTAAAGAATTTTGCCGGGAAGGGCGCTAAGGTATTGGCAAATGTTTTGTAATATGGAGCTGAAAGGCCGTCTGGGCCTGGGGCAGAGCCTGTCTTAACGTTTTTGATAACCTCAAGGATCTCCTTCTCTGCGATGGGTTCTTCCATCATGTCCCTATGTTCTAAAGATAGGGAGGGTAAGGGTAAATCCTTCAGGAAGACGATAGTCGCGTGGTCTCTAACTGTCTTATCTGTGCTGTATAGATCAGAGTAGAAGCTATGAAAGGCTTTTAGGATTTTGTGCGGGTTCGCAGTGTAGAGGTCTACCATCAACTCTGACCCTGGGGATAGTTTGGGTTTTGATCCCCGGGGTGAGTTTACGTGATAACATGGAGCCAATCCTGTCTTTCTGGGAATAAAATTTTGCATAGTTCCATCGAATATGTTTTTCGGCAGATGCCGTGAGGGTGAGATTAAGGGCTAGCCTGGTGGCGTCCAATTTGGCTAGAGAGCTAGGGGAAGGGTATTGCTTATGCATCGATTTATGAGTAATAAACTCCTGTTCAAGCCGGAGGATATCCGCCTGATGGGCCTTCTTATTTTGTAAGGCTATCTGAAAGAATTTACCTCTAATGGTAGCTTTATGTGCTGCCCAGAAGGTTTCAGGGGAGACCTCTTGGCCTCCGTGTAAGCTAAAATACTATTTGATTGCGTCCTCTATTTCTTTCACCCTAACTGGGTCACGAAGGATTGTCTCATTCAATCCCCATTGGCGGGAAGGGTGACATGAGGGTAGTTTTGCAAGGGAAAGGATGACCAAGGAGTGGTCTGAGAAAACTGTGTCTTTGATAATAACTGATCTAGTTGCATGGATTATAGAAGGTGAGGTCAGGATATGGTCAATCCTGGCATAAGATTGGTGTGGGCATGAGAAGTGAGTGAAGTCTTGCTTAGAGGGGTTCAATTCTCTCCAGATATCAACTAGATCTTGTGAGTATTTTACAAAAACAGAACCAAAGACAGGATATGCAGGTCCACTTGCAATAATAAGTAGTAATTCTAATGCCACTCACTACAATTTAGTGTCCCTCTCTAACCCAAAACTGCATATATGAAAAACATATGGGGTATGTTCTCTCGAAAGACCAAGAGAACCAAGTGGTTAATTGGAGAGGGAAGGGCAGTACTTCAAATGTTTAAGGTTTGCCCCTCCGTAGAGAGAACAAACCATTTCATGGATGCTCCAGGCATGAACCAGTTTGAGATTAGGGATCTAATCAATTGCTCTAACACAGGTGTCATCTACATGATCACATGCCCTTGTCCTAAAATATATGTGGGCAAAACCAAACGACCCCTAAGAGTCCGTATTGGCGAACATTTGAGGGAAATGAATGAAAGGAACCCCAAAAAACCTTGGCCAAACACTTTCATTCCCATCATGGGAAAAACCCGGCGGGGATGAGAGTGAAAGGGATTTATGTTCTCAAAGAAGAGGCGATTTTAATCAAATTCTTCTCCAGAAAGAAAAATGGTGGATATACCATTTGAAGAGCCTCCACCCAGGGGGCCTCAATGTAGAACTAAATCTCCAGGTCTTCCTGCCAAAACATTGAACCATGTGACAGAAACTGTTTGTGGCTGCCGCTTGAGTTTTTGAAAAATATCTTTTTCCACTCTGTCTTAACTGCCTCTTTTTCTATCCTCCCTTGGTGTTCTCTATTTGCACACATATACTCTCTCTAGCTGAGTTGGTTCCTATTGGAAGGACAGTGTTATAGTCAGGGGTTTACCCGATGTCCTGAATATTCGTATGGCAATTTGAATGGCTGTATTTATATTCAGGAGGAATTATGTAATCTGTCAGGATAGATATCCACAATATAAAACCTATTCATATAAATCCCTGTCCGAAAATGAAGACGCTGAAATATACATGTGTCACCTCTGTGTTACTTAAAGAATGTCTCTCTCGGTAGGTCCTAAATAGGTCCAGACACTTCCGGTCTATATAGTTTGATTGTATTCACAAACTGTGGTGCAGCTGCATTAGAGTGTTTTTCCCTTATTTGTCTTGTGTTTTTGTTATCCTTGTCGTGTCCCAGTACTAGGAGTGAAATGACTGTACCAAGCTCCCCTCCCTCCTGCAATATACAGGAGGACAAGGAAAAAGAAATAATGAAAGAAGGAGCCTTTTTCGCCTGGCCTAATCACCAAAGAACTCACTACGGTCCCTCAAACAAATTATCTTGATGGGCGGCACCCCCTAGAATAAATGTACTTAAGGGATGTCGGTCGGCCGGTCCAATCAAGGCGTCCAGAGGAAGCTAAGCGATTACGCCCAGCGAAACGCATTGACGTCATCAACGCTCTGTGACGTGTGGGGCGTCACGTACACTGTTGGATCCTGCGTGTGTCCCCGTCCTGATAGTGAGGCTTGGGAAGCAAGCGCCTCCTATCAGGATACAGGACCTACACACGTGTCTCTATTCCAGGAAGTAGCGGATCTACCCGCATCCCTGATGCACGCCGAGTCAAGGCGCATCAAGATGAATGGCACATACAGGTACCTGTGACGGAGGACCCAGGGAGTGAAGGTCCGGGAAGGACGGCACACATAAGGTATGGAAGCTCTGATTGATCCTAGATGTGACTGCCTAGGAGTGACGGTGCAGCTGTAGGTACAGTGTTGCTGACAGAGTGGTGCTTGCGCTCCGGCACTATACTCTTTGGAAGTATACCATCATACCAGCATTTTGTACATGCACCCGATCAACTTTAATCTGCTAACCCACATTGCTGGCTGCTGACCATATGGTCATATCTTTTGATCGCATGAATTGACTGATGACTTCCCGATTTGGCCAGAGTGACTTACTTTACAATACAAGTCGGCATACTTAACTAATCATATCTACCAACAGCTGATCCGATGCAGAATATGCCATTACCTTGCCAAGTTTTTTGACTCAGCGTGGATCGATCTTCTTATTACAGCCGCGCTGGTGGGCTGCCACTTACTCCCCGCTCCTTTGCTGTGACCAATCCATGGTCCATACACACCGATTCTGGTGCTATCATCCACCACAGTGACATTACACCCTATTTTTTCCCCCGCACGTCCGGACGTTTTTTACTTGTTTGTCTCCCCCTGTGTGTGTCTTAGTGTTTTAGGTCATGCAATCTGGAAGACCAATAGTCTTTATAGGTTTGCTTGGTGATACTCATGATCTGAGGTCTATTATCTAGCATTTACTGCATTACTTGTTATGTCTTACCATTCACTTATTAAAGTAATTTTCTTAAACATTTGAAGTACTGCCCTTCCCTCTCCAATTAACCGCTTGGTTCTCTTGGTCTTTCGAGAGAACATACCCCACATGTTTTTCATAGGTCTTGTGAGTGGATGATTTTCGCGATTTTGAGGCTAGAGTTGGTGGGGCGAGTCAATTGAGCTCCAGAAGGTCTGGATTTATCTAACTGCTGGTAGAAGGCAGTGTTTGAGTCACCTCCACATATAACTATACCCTCCAACAGGGGGTTAAGTGTTTTGAATAGGGATTGGAAAAATTGAGATTGGCCCTTATTGGGGGCATAGTAAGAGACCAGGGAATAAAGCTGGTCCTTTAATGTGCCCTTAACTAGGATGAACCTCCCTTCTGGGTCTTTGTGGGTTGTCTGGCATGTATAGTTGCAGTGCTTTGAGAATAGTATCACTACCCCCCTCGTCTTCTGCATTGGCTAAGTGAAAGGTGGGGAAATGGGGGTGTAGATATTTAGGGCTGTACCGTATCGGGAAATGGGTCTCCTGTATTATTATAATGTCTAATCTTAGTCTTTTGTATTCCTCGAGGACCTTCCTCCTCTTAATAGGGGAGTTTAGTCCCTGCACATTCTGCGTGGCAATTTTGTAAGCAGGAGGTGTAGTGGGGCTAGCCATGGTGTGGGAAGCGGAGCACGTCTGCCACTAAGCCGTCACTTACCCATGGAAGAAGTAGTCGACTACTGCATCTAGTCCCAGACTTAACGGAGCCTAGAGTAGATATCTTAATTGAAGGTAAGCAAATCTAGGGCCCGCTCTCATTGGGGAGCAAAAGGGTAACTGTGAACAGAGGCCAACCGGGCCTAAAAGAAGTGAGTGTCTGTGGCAGTCAAAAACAGGTAGGGGTCGTTAGCCCCATCCGGCCAGAGGCAGTCTAACGAAAGTGGTAACAGTGAATTCCTGAAGACGGATCTTCATAGGTTAGGCGGGTAGATTGTCCTTGGATCTCTTGGATTTAGACTTGCTCCAGAGGGGGGTGATTGGGCTGGCAGGCGGGGGGTGTTTTGTAGATCCTGAGGCAGTATTGGAAAAGTCCATGGGCGCCTCTTGGGAGATGAACTTTGGGTCCAGCAGGATCTTTTCGCCTTCCGGGAAAGAGGAGAAGGAGATACATATATGGTGGAATAGGACCAGGTATAACAAGGGAGGAAAAAGGGATAAGGGGGAAGGGGAGGGAAATAGGATAGGTGTCAGGGAAGAACTGGCAAAGGTTCCAGGATCCAAGATGGCCCCGCGGTCCCGCGCAGGCGCACTGGCAGACGGCTCCCGGTAACGAACGTTCATCCGGTACGAACGTCAGTCCGTAAGGCGCGCAGAGCGCACCAATCACCAACAAGCACTGGACTATAAAAGGTCACCAGTAATTGTCACAAATCGCTGGATTATCTTCAGCTCAGTATCTTGCCTTCCTGAGTCCTGTGTTCCTGTACCTGATTACCTGTTATCGACCCGGCTTCCCTTGACTTACTCTGACTCTCTCCTGGTCCTGATCCTGGCTTGCTCCACGGTCTTCTCCTGCCTTATTTGGACTGCTTCATGTGTTTGACCCTCGGCCTGTCCTTGACTCCACATCTGGTTTACTACCTCCACAGCTCCGCTTGCTGTTCCAGTCCAGCTCCAGTCTCCCCCTGCTGTGTATCAGGAGTACTGCCACATCTGGAACTCCTACTGAAGATTCATCTGCAGGCGACCTGTGCTTCTTTGGGCATTACACCTCCTGTCACCAACTCCAGGGGTGTAGTGCACTTAGCCGCAAGGGGAGCCCTCTCATCATCTCAGCCTCCTATACCGGTACGTGACAGTATAATCCAGCCACGATGTCAGAGGCTGAAAGAGGTGCTTCCCCACTAGAGACTCTTTGCCAACAAGTTGCCGCCCTCACGCAGGCGGTGAAGGGGTTACAAGAAGGTTACTTCCAGTTGGAAGGACATCTGCAGAACCTGGCTGTGTCATCTACTAATCAAAGCCCTCCTGCTGCATCTTCTGTTGCACCTGCCTCAGGAACTGGACAGGCCGACACTACCCCCACTATGGTATTACCACCTCCGGAACCTCGGGTACCAGTCCCCGAACGCTTCTCAGGGGACCGATGGAAGTTCAGATCATTCCAGAACGCTTGTCTTCTATTTTTTGCATTACAACCAAAGACTTTTTCGTTGGAATCAGTAAAAGTGGGATTCATTATTTCTCTCCTCTCCGATGAACCCCTGTCCTGGGCCCACCATCTGTTGGAACAAAAAGACCCTGTGATTAATTCTGTTTCCCAGGTCTTTGATGCCATGGCCCAGCTTTACGACGATCCTCAACGGGTGGCGACTGCAGAGACTGTCCTTCACTCATTACAACAGGGAAAACGCCCCGTTGAGGATTACACCGTTGAGTTCTGAAAGCGGTCTTCTGATACTAGTTGGAACGAGGCCGCCCTGAAATACCAGTATCGACTTGGCCTCTCTGAGAGCCTCAAAGACGAGTTAGCCAGAATAGAGACTCCCGCCACCCTGGAAGGCCTCATTAAATTAACCATCCAGCTTGACCGTCGTTTGTGGGAACGACGCTCCGAGAGGACTTCTTCTTCATTTAGACCCTCCTGGATGCTGCCCAAGGTCTTACCTCCATCCATGCCTGCACCCACCACCTTGCCTGCTGCCATTCCTGAAAGCGAACCTATGCAGATTGGACTCGTACGGGGTCCTTTGTCATCTGATGAGAAAATGAGGCGACGTCAGGCCAACCTCTGCCTCTATTGCGGGGGTACTGGACATTTCCTACGTACCTGTCCAGTGAGACCCAGCAAGTGCCACCCTCCTGGTCCAGTTTATTTCCAAGTCTCAGGGTCTTCTCCAGTTCATCTTGTTCTACCCCTCTCATTACAGGTGGCAGAGGGAACAATTCCCCTACTGGCAATCATTGACTCTGGAGCCTGCAGCTGTTTTTTGTACATTTCTTTGGCTAAGAGACTATCAATCCCCTTAAGAGACAAGAAACAGAAACTCGAAGTTCATCTGGCTGACGGGACTACTCCCAGATCTGGTCCCGTAACACAAGAGACTTTTCCCATCTTTGCTCAAACGCATTCTGGTCACCAAGAACTTCTCTGTTTCGACATCTTATGTTCACCCATGTTCCCCATCATCCTTGGGATTCCGTGGTTACGGGCACATAACCCGCAGATTGACTGGTCCTCAGGAAAGATTTCTTTCTTATCCGAATACTGCCAACACAGCTGCTTTTCTCCTAGACCCAGTGACCCTTCAAGTTGCTTGACTGTCCAGCCAGTACCTAACACCAATCAGCTAGTGCCACCAGCATACCACGAGTTATTGGACGTTTTCGATAAGAAGATGGCTGATGTCCTACCACCGCATCAACCATACGACTGCCCCATTGAATTACTCCCGGGTGCAGAGATTCCGTTTGGGCGAATCTTTCCTTTATCCGAAAAAGAACTCGATGCTTTACGTCTCTACATAAACGAAAGCCTGGAAAAAGGATTCATCCGTCCATCTTCTTCTCCCGCTGGTGCTGGCATCTTCTTTGTCCAGAAAAAGGATCAGTCACTCAGACCCTGTGTAGACTATCGGGAGTTGAATAGAATTACCATCAAAAACCGTTATCCACTCCCTCTTGTGCCAGAACTGTTCCAGAGATTTCGATCTGCCCGAACCTTTACCAAGCTTGACCTACGAGGTGCCTACAATTTAGTACATTCCGGACCCGTTTTGGGCATTTTGAATATCTTGTCATGCCATTTTGACTATGTAATGCCCCGGCCACCTTGCAACATTTTGTTAACGATATTTTTCGAGAATACCTGGACCATTTCACGATAGTGTACCTTGACGACATCCTCATCTTCTCTGCCAACTTGGATCTGCACAGGGTACATGTTAAGAAGGTCTTATCCACTCTAAGACAACACCATCTTTATGCGAAAGCAGAGAAGTGTGAGTTTGAAAAACTGTCAATTCAATTCCTGGGCCTTATTATATCTACAGATGGAATTTCCATGGATCCACAGAAGGTGGCTGCTATTACCAACTGGCCGGCCCCCACGGATAAAAAAGGTATCCAGAGATTCATGGGCTTTGCCAACTTTTACAGAAGATTTGTCAAGAACTTCTCCAGCATCATTTCTCCCATCACCCAGTTAACCCGTCAACATGTCCGGTTTATTGGTCCCAAGAAGCTCAGTCAGCATTTGATCAGTAAAAGACTTTATTCACTTTTGCACCAGTACTACAGCACCCAGACCCGGCCCTGCCCTTTGTCCTCGAGGTTGATGCCTCTGAAGTGGCCACAGGCGCCATCCTGTCCCAACGCCAGGGACCCAAATCTCTGCTCCACCCAGTAGCTTTCTTTTCCAGTAAGATGTCTCAATCAGAAAAGAATTATGATGTGGGTGACCGGGAACTGTTGGCCATTAAATCAGCCTTAGAAGAATGGCGCTATCTAATGGAGGGAGCGGCCCATCCTATCTTAGTATTCACAGATCATAAAAATCTTGACTATCTCCGAACTGCTAAAAGACTGAGACCCCGGCAGCCCAATGGGCCTTGTTTTTTTCAAGATTTCATTTTCACTTGACCTATCGCCCAGGGTCAAAGAATGGAAAAGCTGATGCCCTTTCATGTATGTTTCCAGAAACTCCCGAGATAACAACCCCTAGTACCATCTTGTCCGCACAAAACTTTCTGCTGATCCAGCCTGACCTGGGTACCGCAATCAAAGAAGCTTCTGCTGCATGTCCTGAATCCGAGACCCTTTCGCTGAGGAAACACGAGGGACTCCTGTGGCAGAAAAATAAGATCTTCATCCCTCAGGAGGCGAGACCCCAAGTACTCAAGGCGTGCCACGATTCCCCACTTGCCGGTCACTTTGGTGTCCGGAAAACCAGTGAACTCTTGCAGAGATCCTTTTGGTGGCCCAACTTACGACAGGACTGTAGAGATTATGTCAACTCCTGCACGATTTGTCTACGCAATAAGGGCAGTAACATCAAGACCTGGGGCTTATTGAGACCTCTCCCCATCCCAGACCAACCCTGGAAGATGTTGTCAATGGACTTCATCGTAGACTTGCCCCCTTCAGAGGGATTCACTACCATTCTGGTGGTTGTTGACAGGTTGTCTAAGATGGCCCACTTCACACCCATGAAGAGTACTCCATCAACTGCAGAGACTGCCTAGCTTTTTGTCAAGGAGATCGTACGGCTGCATGGGCTACCCAACAGCATCGTTTCTGACAGTGGGGTACAATTTACCTCCAAATTTTGGAGGTCTCTATGCAAAGCTCTGAAGATTGAGGTTTGTCTGTCCTCAGCATACCACCCGCAAAGTAACGGACAGACAGAAAGAACGAACCAAACCTTGGAGCAATATCTGAGATGCTTTTCTTCTTTTTCCCAGGACAACTGGTCATCCCTCCTTCCATGTGCTGAGTTTGCGTATAATAACACTGTCCAAGCATCCACCAACCAAACCCCATTCTGGGCGAACTACGGGTTCCATCCTGCTTTCCTACCAGATGTGGTCCCAGAAGCCGCGGTCCCTGCAGTCCAGGATAGATTAGCTGTCATTCAATCCAATTATCTGATACTCCAAGAGACCATGCAGAAGGCTCAGGAGGACTACAAGAGACATTTAGATAAAAAAGGAAAGTTGGTCCTACACTAAAGGTTGGGGATAAGGTTTTGCTCTCCACAGCGAATCTCAAGATCACATGCCCATCTCGGAAATTGGGCCCAAGGTTTATCGGACCCTTTGAGATTAAACGTGAAATTAATCCAGTAGCCTTTGAACTCAACCTCCCAGGCTCTTATAAAATTCATCCAGTTTTTCACGTTTCCCTGCTCAAACCCGCGGTTCCCAACCTCTTCCCCGAAAGGGAGGAATCTCCGCCACCACCAGTTACAATTGGTGAAAACACGGAATTTGAGGTAGAAGCCATTGCGGATGCCCGCAGAAGAGGGAGGCATGTGCAGTACCTCATTAAATGGAAGGGATATCCTCCTGAGGAGAACTCATGGGAACCAGCAAGTAATGTGCATGCTCCTAAGCTTCTTCGGAAATTCTTCAAACGTTTTCCAGAGAAACAGGCACGTGTGGGCATCCGGAGGCTGCCCCTTGGGAGAGGGCACTGTCAGGGAAAAACTGGCAAAGGTTCCAGGATCCAAGATGGCCGCGTGGTCCCAGTACGAACGTCCGTCCGTAAGGCGCGCAGAGCGCACCAATCACCAACAAGCACTGGACTATAAAAGGTCACCAGTAATTGTCACAAATCGCTGGATTATCTACAGCTCAGTATCTTGCCTTCCTGAGTCCTGTGTTCCTGTACCTGATTACCTGTTACCGACCTGGCTTCCCTTGACTTACTCTGACTCTCTCCTGGTCCTGATCCCGGCCTGCTCCACGGTCTTCTCCTGCCTTATTTGGACTGCTTCATGTGTTTGACCTTCGGCCTGTCCTTGACTCCGCATCTGGTTTACTACCTCCACAGCTCCGCTTGCTGTTCCAGTCCAGCTCCAGTCTCCCCCATGCTGTGTATGTAAAATTTGTAAATTTTATTACATTTTTCAGTAAAAAAGCCCAAGAAAAATACTTGAGAAGTTTTGTAATATACAAAATTTAGAGCAATAAATCACCTCCCACTGTCCAAACAATGCGCTCCAAGCAAGTACCCAGGACGCCCGGGAATCTGTCGTCACACCAGAAGAAGAGACAATGCGCATCCACAAACTGCCTCAATTTGCCTCAAAATGTTAACATACTAAAAAAAAAGAAAAAATCCTAAATCTAAATAAATTATAAACTAATGAAAAATCAGAGCATAATACCTGTTCAACGGGATTTAGCACTTGTTCAGTTACCACTCTCAAAAAGGAAAACGCAGGAGTGGAGTTTAAAGGATCCTCCAGATATAATAATCCAGCTAGAGAGAGCAAATGGCATCTAGGGAGAGAGTATTTTAATTACTACAGAGTGTGCCTAATTCCAAATAGATATCTTACTACATGCTGGAGTCTAATTCTTAGCAGAATAAAGAATGTAACTCAGAAAGGCGGACCCGATTGATTGAGTTGGAGGAGACATAACTACCTATGTTCTCCAGGTGGCCAATCAAGCATATGTTGAAATAGAGTCTATTTAGAAGATAAGACATAACTCCAAACATAGTCACCAAATTTATATAGAAAAGGGACAAGAGGTAAAATTGCCCTGCCAAATGAGTTACATATCATCACACAACAGGAAGAGACCCAGCAGTGTATATTAGAGAAAGCCCCATATACAGGGCGATAGCAATAGAGGGGCTATTACAGATTTAAAAAAGTACTGTCAACCCTAAACAGGCAAAGAGTATCTACCTTTACTGAAGCATAATGAGGTCTCCCGGCGTCCATGTGTGGACATACCAGGAAACGTGCTTGGCTTTTAAGGCAGCTAGCGCGCGTCGCGTGTGACGTCACAGACGCGCGGTCGGATGAAAAGGCAACTGCGCATGCGCCAATGGGATGCTCCCGCCAAACTACAGCCCCCATACTGCCACGCACGAACGTAGATGGCACGTTCCTCGGTGGGGAGGGGCGCACCACTCGTGCGGCCAACGAGGCTGTCAAGAAAGGCCAGAGCCACCAGAGAAAGCAGGCGCAGCTGCCTCAAACGCCACATCGGGGCAGTGGCGATCAGCTGTGCAGATGAGCATATGTCACCTAACTCCCAGATCAGCAGATGAGGTCGTCCCGGGACACATGGAGCAACAAATCCGGACAGTGGGAAGCAAATCCCATACAATATAGACTCTGCATCGAGCATTGATAAGCATGAGTGAACAAAGCTAATTGAACAAAAATGTGGATACAATAGGACATAAAAATTGTTTTACAAAATTACATACAAAAATATATACCACAATGCAGTGATTAACATAGGTATAACACTCACAATAAATATAATGAAAATTCGCATGAAAAATATATTTCACAAAGTGCATTAATGAAATCGAACCCAAAAGAAATCAAACGTGGTTCATCACATATTAACAAATATAAGACAAATAAAGTGAATTAAATCCATAATGGTTTGGCTTGAGGAATGACCTAAGGCAAATGTTGCCAGATGGATGCACAGCAGTCGTAACAACTATAAAGCACAGGACCAGGAGGACAAAAACTCCGTAACTGCAAAGCACAGAACAAGAGAGAAAAACCATCCATACAATTAACGTATCAGGGATGGGGACATATCAGTACTTCAACTATAAGAAGGATTGGCAGTACTGGCATTTGCCACAGGCAAAGGTGCCAGATACCCCTGGCCTACTTATGTTGGAGGCTTCAAAATGGCTCTTAACCAAGCAGTCTCGTAATGAACGAGCATGTTTGAATGTTACCTGAGGATATGATTGTATAAATGGAACTATTGCTGGATCAGCCAGCAATAGAGGCCAATGCTTTTCGAGGATTGCTCTAAATTGTTTTTGCTGATTAGAGTATTGTGTAACCACTCTTACCATTTGTGGAGCAGCCTTGATTTTTTGAGAAAATATCAAAGATTCTCTCTTTTGTTGATCGTTTTTTTGATAGGCTCTTTTAAGACACGATCGGGTATAGCCACGAGTGCGTAATCTTGTATATAGTGCCTTTGCTTCCCTATGATAGTCGTCATTAGATGAACAATTTCGTTTAAGCCTAAGGTACTGGCTATACGGTATACTCTGGATTAAGGATCTCGGATGGGAACTATTTGCACTAAGAATAGTATTTCCAGCAGTAGATTTTCTATAGAGAGTGGATCCCAATGTATTGTAGGAGTCAATGAATATATGAATATCCAAAAACGGTATGCTCTGTTGGCTACAATTCATGGTAAATTTTAGGTTGTATGTGTTAGTGGAGATAGCCTCCATAAACTGAGTCAATTCTTTGTGGGTGCCAGTCCATAGGATTAGCACATTGTCTATGTACATGTGCCAAGACAGGATATGATCCAAAAAGCATGACATACGTTCATCCGAGAATAAATCTTTCTCCCACCCCCCAGGTACAAGTTGGCATAAGCCGGGGCACAACGTGTGCCCATTGCTACGCCCTGTACCTGGAGGTAGTGGGAAGAATCAAATACACAGCAATTGTAGGTAAGGATATAGTGAGAAGGCTGACGACAAAATTGTTATATGTAGTTGAATGTGAGCCCCTATTTGTTAAGAACTTTGTAACAACTTCCACCCCTTTTGTGTGAGGGATAGAGTTGTACAAGCTCTCAATATCTAAGGCTACTAACCACGTGTTCTCAGGGACATGTAGTCCTTCTATAATACGTAGGAGATGTATTGTATCCTTAACATAGGATGATAATGAGGTTACATGCGGCTGAAGATATGAATCAACAAGCTGACTAGCATTCTCAGTTATGCTGCCACAACCTGAAATGATTGGTCTTCCCGGGGGAGTTTTTAGGGATTTATGAACCTTTGGTAACGCATAAAATGTAGGGATTGTGGGGTCTCTAACGTCCAAAAATTGCCACGTACTTTTGTCAATAATCCCCTTGTGGTATGCTTTAAAGATTATACTACGATAGGTTGCAAAGAGATTATCGACGACCGTTTTAGTAATAGGTCTATACCATTCCTTATTTGATAGCAAATCAGTGCACATGGAGGTATATTGCTCCAAATCCATGACCATCAAGTTGCCGCCCTTATCCGCTGGTTTAATAATAATGTTTGGATTACGTTGAAGGGACAAGATGGCATCTTTCTGGGCCTGAGATTAGTTAGATGGACTAGTTTTATTATAAGTAAGTTTCTCGATTTCCCCACAAGTTTGCTGGACAAATGCCCATATGTTTGGATTAGAGTTTAAATGAGGAAAAGCACGAGATTTAGGTCTGAAGGATTTAGGAGCAGGAAAGGAAACTCCCTGCACTGAGATACCAACTGCACCATTGGGGAATTCCCCTGCAGTATGTTGGGACATGTTTGGGTCGTCCCAGAGGTCCATCAAATCACAGAGTACCTGTGACTCGAGGGTATCCTGGGGTGAATCCAAATTGGAAGCTGCAGGTGGGCAACTGCCTATCTCTTGTTTCTGAGATTTGTCACTATAAATTACCTTATACATTAATCTCCGGGCAAACAGATGTACATCTTTAATTAAGGAAAATGTATCTGAATCTTGATCAGGACAGAAGGATAATCCCAAATTTAGAACATCAATCTCATTAGGGGTCAATAAATGAGAGGATAGGTTGATAACCTCCAGGTCCCCTGATAACGGGGAGTCGGTGGGAATCAACCCATCATTGGGCTTGGTGTGGGGTTTACTGGGGCAGCGGGATGTGGAGTCACATCCAACTGTTTCCCTAAAAAAATAGGAGCCATTTTGAGATCCTTGGATATATTACTTGTGGTCTCTAGGTCCATGGTGGGCAAAGACATTTCACCCACCCTGGACGTAGAGACCCGAACTGAAGTACAAGAGGACAGCACTGAGGCTGTGGACGAAGATGAGGTAGTAGGAATATTGGGACAAGCTGACGCTGTTACCAAAGTAATATTTGAAATAGGTGCACAGACGCACGCTTGGATGAAAAGGCAACTGCGCATGCACCAATGGGATGCTCCCGCCAAACTACAGCTGGGATTGAGGCGGCTGCGCCTGCTTCCTCTGGTGGCTCTGGCCTTTCTTGAAAGCCTCGTTGTCCGCACGAGCGGTGCGCCCCTCCCCACCGAGGAACGTGCCATCTACGTTCGTGCGTGGCAGTATGGGGGCTGTAGTTTGGCAGGAGCATCCCATTGGCGCATGCGCGGTTGCCTTTTCATGTGAGCGCGCGTCGGTGACGTCACACGCGACACGCGCTAGCTGCCTTAAAAGCCGAGCACGTTTCCTGGTATGTCCACACATGGACGCCGGGAGACCTCATTAAACATAGAAACATAGAAAAGTGACGGCAGAAAAAGACTGAGTAGTCCATCGAGTCTGCCCCATTATGCTTCAGTAAAGGTAGATACTCTTTGCCTGTTTAGGGTTGACAGTACTTTTTTTTTATCTGTAATAGCCCTTCTATTGCTATCGCCCTGTATATGGGGCTTTCTCTAATATACACTGCTGGGTCTCTTCCTGTTGTGTGATGATATGTAACTCATTTGGCAGGGCAATTTTACCTCTTGTCCCTTTTCTATATAAATTTTGTGACTATGTTTGGAGTTATGTCTTATCTTCTAAATAGACTCCATTTCAACATATGCTTGATTGGCCACCTGGAGAACATAGGTAGTTATGTCTCCTCCAACTCAATCAATCGGGTCCGGCTTTCTGAGTTACATTCTTTATTCTGCTAAGAATTAGACTCCAGCATGTAGTAAGATATCTATTTGGAATTAGGCACACTCTGTAGTAATTAAAATACTCTCTCCCTAGATGCCATTTGCTCTCTCTAGCTGGATTATTATATCTGGAGGATCCTTTAAACTCCACTCCTGCGTTTTCCTTTTTGAGAGTGGTAACTGAACAAGTGCTAAATCCCGTTGAACAGGTATTATGCTCTGATTTTTCAGAGACCTCACTGGCATTAGTTTATAATTTATTTAGATTTAGGATCTTTTCTTTTTTTTTTAGTATGTTAACATTTTGAGGCAAATTGAGGCAGTTTGTGGATGCGCATTGTCTCTTCTTCTGGTGTGACGACAGATTTCCGGGCGTCCTGGGTACTTGCTTGGAGCGCATTGTTTGGACAGTGGGAGGTGATTTATGTTTTCTTTTATACTGTTGTTCTCATGCATTTATATAGCATTATGTCTAAAGCACATTTCTTGGTTTTTACTTGTTGTCTCTTGAGTAGATTACAGAGACGATTTGGTTCGCTATAGTCCCTGAAGAAGCCGTATAAGGTGAAACATGTTGGACAATCACACAGACCTCCAAATGTTGTAACCATCCTAATCTACCACACTGTGATTTTTAATTGTACTAACCAATTGCTCTAAATTTTGTAGATTACAAAACTTCTCAAGTATTTTTCTTGGGCTTTTTTACTGAAAAAATTAATAAAATTTACAAATTTTACATAATCATGTACATTCTTTGAGAGTTATCTATTGCACCGTAATAGTCCCAATTTCCTATCCCCTTCTCCATCCCTATTTTTCCTTCCCTTACTCCCTCTCCCCTTCCCTCCTCCCCTATCCTATTTCCCTCCCCTTCCCCCTTATCCCTTTCTCCTCCGTTGTTATACCTGGTCCTATTCCACCATTTATGAATATCCAACCAGGGATGAGGTGCTAACCTACATAGTGCCACCATACTAATGTATTCCAGTTTCCAGGAGAAGGAGATAGTTTTGCCTTTCCAAAGAAAACCAGTACTTGATATTCCTGGGCCGAGAGTATAGACAGGAGAGGCTTGAGTGTTCTCCTCTTTTGTATGGTGGAAGGGGCCAGGTCAGCGAAAATCTGTATCTGGTGTCCTTGGCAGGAAACCTGGGGGTTGCTGCGAGCCAGGCGCATAATTTCCTCCTTCATAGGGTAGAAGTGGGGTTTGACAATAATGTCTCTGGGGGAACCATCTTTCCTCAGTGGCCCCAGGGCTCTATGAGCCCGGTCAAGCTCCAGGCGGTGTTGTGGGGCTTCAGGGATGAGGTTTTTCATTAGGTCTTGAATGGCGGCTTGAATGTCAGTAACGGATTCTGGCAGGCCTCTGACCCTAAAGTTATGTCTCCTGGACCTATTTTCCATATCTTTTATTTTGGCGAGCACAATGTCCAGTTGATCTTGAAGGACCCTAATATGGTCCGAATTTTGGTTGGTTCTCGCTACAGTTATATCCAGTTTCTGCTCAATTGCCTCCATTCTGACCCCCAGGTTCTGGAAGTCCACTTTAATTTACCCTGTGATTCTAGAGGCAGTGTTAGAGAGCCTCTTTTCTAGAAGGTCAGAGATTCTGAGGAAAAGGTCAGTGGAATGTAGGGGACAGTCCATAGTGGTGGAGCTGGAGGCAGGGCTGGCTGCTTGAGAGGCTTGCCCAGGCCCGAGGAGAGAGGAGGACTTGTCTTCTAGAGCATGCCTTAATAGGGCTTCAGTGGAACCTGGGGATGGGGTCATAGTCACCAGGGGCTGCCCATGAGTCTCTGGGGAGATCATGAGGGACGGAGGAGACAGTACCTGTCTGTAGTTTGCAGTCCCTGGATCGGGGGAAGCAACCATCACGGAGCTTCCACACATGCACACTGCTCAACATATATTCTATGAGGCATTATGAGTCTTTTGTATGGTTCAATTCAAGTCTTCGGAAAACGTGGAGAAACATTTTTTTCACAAAGGGGTCAATTTATATGATATTTTGAACACATAGCATGTATATAGCAAAAATAACCCCCCAAAATATATTCTGCTACTTGTCCCGAGTATGGCGATACCACATGTGTGAGACTTTTTCACACCCTGGCCACATAGAGAGGTCCAACATGCAGGGAGCACCGTCAGGCATTCTAGGAGCAGAAATTTCACATCTAATTTCCTAACGACCTATTACACTTTTGAAGGCCCTGGAGCACCAGGACAATGGAATTACCCACAAAATGAACCCATTTGGGAAAGCAAACACCCCAACATATATTCTATGAGGCATTATGAGTCATTTGAATGGTTCATTTTTTTTCCACAAGTCTTCGAAAAACGTGGAAAGAAAATGAAAACACTTTTATTTTTACACAAAGTGGTCAATTTATAAGGTATTTCTAACACATAGCATGTGTATAGCAAAAATTAACCCCCAAAATATATTCTGCTACTCATCCCGAGTATGACGATACCCCATATGTGAGACCTTTTCACACCCTGGCCACCTACAGAGGCCGAACATGCGGGGAGCACCGTCAGGCTTTCTAGGAGCATAAATTACACATAAAATTTCATTCATACCCATCACACATTTGAAGGCCCTGGAGCACCAGGATAGTGGATTTACCCACAAAATGACCTCATTTTGGAAAGCAAACACTCAAGGTATATTCTATGAGGCATGGGCTGCAGATAGGTACTCGGGTACTCTGTTGGGCTGCAGATAGGTACTCAAGTATTCTGATGGGCTGCAGATAGGTCTTTGGGTACTTTGATGGGCTGGAGACAGGTACTCGGGTAATCTGATGGACTGGTAAATGGTACTTGGGTACTCTGATGGGCTGCAGATAGGTAATCGGTTGCTCAGATGGGTTGATGACAGGTACTCGGGTACTCTGATGGGCTGGTGACAGGTACTCGGGTACTCTGATGGACAGGTGACAGGTACTCGGGTACTCTGATGGGCAGGTGACAGGTACTCGGGTACACTGATGGTCTGGTGACAGGTACTCAGGTACTCTAATGGGCAAGTGACAGGTACTCAGGTACTTTCGTGGGCTGGTGACAGGTACTCATGTTCTCTGATGGGCAGGTGACAGGTACTTGGTTACTCTGATGGGCGGGTGACAGGTACTTGGTTACTCTGATGGGCGGGTGACAGGTACTCGGGTACTTTGATGGACAGGTGACAGGTACTAGAGGACTTTGATGGACAGGTGACAGGTACTCTGGTACTTTGATGGACAGGTGACAGGTATTTGGGTACTTTGATGGACAGGTGACAGGTACTCGGGTACGTTGATGGACAGGTGACAGGTACTTTGATGGACAGGTGACAGGTACTCTGATGGGATGAAACATGTACTATGATGGGGTGGTGACAGCTTCTTTTTATTGGGGGGGTGATCAGTGTGCTTGGTGTACACAGTAGCCAGTAACAAGCTGTTACCACAATCTCCCTCTCACACACAACCCCCCGGGGACACGATTGATCCACGATCGCTGCTGATCTGCATGCTGTGGCCAATAAGCGGGCAGCCTGCTGTGAGAGCTTTGATTGGCTAAAGGCGGGGTGCCTTTAACCAATCATTGCACAGCAGCCTCAACCCATGTCCCACACTATATAAAGCCGCTTGTACAGCGGCTCTATGTAGTGTGTTGGCGGCAGTGATAGAGAGAGAGAGCGTAGGTTCCCAATTGCAGGCAGTTTAGCTAGATAGCTTTCGGAAAGTGTTAAGAAAAGATCTACAATCTACCTTTATATCTGTCAGTTAGTGCAGGCAGGTTAGTGTGGGGAAATATACAATCAGGTACATAAATATTGGGACATCAACACAATTATAATCTTTTTGGCTCTATACACCACCACAATGGATTTGAAATGAAACAAACAAGATGTGCTTTAACTGCATACTTTCAGCTTTAATTTGAGGGTATTTACATCCAAATCAGGTGAACGGTGTAGGAATTAGGCGGTTGTGTGATGTATCTCGGCGACATGTTCGCCGAAATATATCACACCCTGTACCCAACTCCGACGACACGTTACTAACCAATTTCCGTGGGGCGGAAATCGGTTAGTTTCGAGAGTGTCGTCCGACGGGCGAATAACCGGTGTCGTACGTCTAGTCGTCGCTAGCACCTAGTTAGCACAGGGGCCCCCCAACACACACTCTCCCTCTAACACCATTGTC
>BLSH010433793.1:130962-141193 GCA_018402905.1 Glandirana rugosa | reverse complement strand
TGTGGGAAGTGTTGTCAACCGGTCTAGTTCTTGTGAGAAGTCCTCCATCCACATACACACAGTTTCAGTTGTTAGTTCTCTTCTGAAGTGGTCTCACTTATGTCTCCCAAGTGGTGTTCTACATTTGGTAACCACTCGGAATTTCGTCCTTCCGATCTAATCTCAAACGGTTTGTTGTAGATTTTTTCGGAAGTGTCAAGACCTTGTTGTAGGATACCTGTCTACTCTGGTTCTAGTTGAACATGGTCTTCTATTGGCAGCCATACATGCCCACGCCATGACACTACCACCACCATGCTTCACTGATGAGGTGGTATGCTTTGGATCATGAGCAGTTCCTTTCCTTCTCCATATTCTTCTCTTTCCATCACTCTGGTACAAGTTGATCTTGGTCTCATCTGTCCATAGGATGTTGTTCCAGAACTGTGAAGGCTTTTTTAGATGTTGTTTGGCAAACTCTAATCTAGCCTTCCTGCTTTAAGGCTCACCAATGGTTTACATCTTGTGGTGAACCCTCTGTATTCACTCTGGTGAAGTCTTCTCTTGATTGTTGACTTTGACACACATACACCTACCTCCTGAAGAGTGTTCTTGATCTGGCCAACTGTTGTGAAGGGTGTTTTCTTCACCAGGGAAAGAATTCTTCGGTAATCCACCATAGTTGTTTTCTGTGGTATTCCGGGTCTTTTGGTGTTGCTGAGCTCACCAGTGTGTTCTTTCTTTTGAAGGATGTTCCAAACAGTTGATTTGGCCGCACCTATTTTTTTTTATATCTCTCTGATGGGTTTGTTTTGTTTTTTCAGCCTAATGATGGCTTGCTTCACTGATAGTGACAGCTCTTTGGATCTCATATTGAGAGTTGACAGCAACAGATTCCAAATGCAAATAGCACACTTCAACTCAACTCTGGACCTTTTATCTGTTCCTTGTAAATGGGATAATGAGGGAATAACACACACCTGGCCATGGAACAGCTGAGCAGCCAATAGTCCCATTACTTTTGGTCCCTTAAAAAGTGGGAGGCACATATACAAACTGTTGTAATTCCTACACCGTTCACCTGATTTGGATGTAAATACCCTCAAATTAAAGCTGAAAGTATGCAGTTAAAGCACATCTTGTTTGTTTCATTTCAAATCCATTGTGGTGGTGTATAGAGCCAAAAAGATTATAATTGTGTTGATGTCCCAATATTTATGTACCTGATTGTATATTTCCCCACACTAACCTGCCTGCACTAACTGACAGATATAAAGGTAGATTGTAGATCTTTTCTTTACACTTTCAGAAAGCTATCTAGCTAAACTGCCTGCAATTGGGAACCTACGCTCTCTCTCTCTCTATCACTGCTGCCAACACACTACATAGAGCCGCTGTACAAGCGGCTTTATATAGTGTGGGACATGGGTTGAGGCTGCTGTGCAATGATTGGTTAAAGGCACCCCGCCTTTAGCCAATCAAAGCTCTCACAGCAGGCTGTGTATATACAGTATCTCACAAAAGTGAATACACCCCTCACATTTTTGTAAATATTTTATTATATCTTTTCATGTGACAACACTGAAGAAATGACACTTTGCTACAATGAAAAGTAGTGAGTGTACAGCGTGTATAACAGTGTAATTTTGCTTTCCCCTCAAAATAACACAAAGCCATTGATATCTAAACCGCTGGCAAAAAAAGTGAGTACACCCCTAAGCGAAAATGTCCAAATTAGGCCCAGTTAGCCATTTTCTCTCCTGTCATGTGACTCGTTAGTGTTACAAGGTCTCAGGTGTGAATGGGGAGCTAAAATTAAAGTGTTAAATTTGGTGTTATCGCTCTCACTCTCTTATACTGGGCACTGGAAGCTCAACATAGCACCTCATGGCAAAGAAATCTCTGAGGATCTGAAAAAAAGAATTGTTGCTCTACATAAAGATGGTTTAGGCTATAAGAAGATTGCCAAGACCCTGAAACGGAGCTGCAGCATGGTATCCAAGACCATAGGGGGTTTTAACAGGTCAGGTTCCACTCGGAACAGGCCTCGCCATGGTGGACCAAAGAAGTTGAGTGCACATGCTCAGCGTCATATCCAGAGGTTGTCTTTGGGAAATAGACGTATGAGTGCTGCCAGCATTGCTGCGGAGATTAAAGGGGGGGGGGGGTCAGCCTGTCAGTGCTCAAACCATACTGCATGAAATTAGTCTGCATGGCTGTTATCCCAGAAGGAAGTCTCTTCTAAAGATGATGCACACGAACGCCCGCAAACAGTTTGGTGAAGACAAGCAGACTAAGGACATGGATTACTGGAACCACGTCCTGTGGTCTGATGGGACCAAGATAAACTTATTTGGTTCAGATGGTGTCAAGATTGTGTGGTGGCAACCAGGTAAGGAGTACAAAGACAAGTGTGTCTTGCCTACAGTCAAGCATGGTGGTGGGAGTGTCATGGTCTGGGGCTGCATGAGTGCTGCCGGCACTGGGGAGCTACAGTTCATTGCGGGAACCATGAATGGCAACATGGTTCCCGCAATGAGATAAGGAGATTAAGGGTGGATATGATCAACATGTACAAGTATATAAGTGGTCCATATAGTGAACTTGGTGTGGAGTTATTTACTTTAAGGTCATCACAAAGGACAAGGGGGCACTCTTTACGTCTAGAGGAAAAAAGATTTAATCTACAAATACGGAAAGGTTTCTTCACAGTAAGAGCTGTGAAAATGTGGAATAGACTCCCCCCAGAGGTGGTTTTGGCCAGCACGGTTGATTGCTTTTAAAAAGGCCTGGATTCTTTCCTTAATGTAAATAATATAACTGGGTACTAACATCTTTAGGTAAAGTTGATCCAGGGTGAATCCGATTGCCTCTCGGGGAATCGGGAAGGAATTTTTTTCCCCCGTTATAGCAAATTGGATCCATGCTTTGCTGGGGTTTTTTGCCTTCCTCTGGATCAACTGTGGGTGAAGGATTGTATATGGGATTATTTGGTTGTGTGTGTGTATGTGTGTGTATATGTGTGTATATGTATATGTGTGTATATGTATGTGTATGTGTATGTATGTATGTATATATATGTATATGTGTATATGTATGTATGTATATGTATGTATATATATATATATATGTGTGTATATATGTTTTTTGTTTTTTTTTTTTTTTTGTTTTTTTTTGGTTGAACTGGATGGACTTGTGTCTTTTTTCAACCTGACTAACTATGTAACTATGTAACTATGTAACTATGTACTGTGACATACTGAAGCAGTGCATGATCCCCTCCCTTCGGAGACTGGGCTGCAGGGCAGTATTCCAGCATGATAACGACCCCAAACACACCCCCAAGGCGACCACTGCCTTGCTAAAGAAGCAGTGGGTAAAGGTGATGGACTAGCCAAGCATGTCTCTAGACCTAAACCCTATTGAGCATCTGTGAAGCATCCTCAAATGGAAGGTTGAGGAGTGCAAGGTTCTCTAACATCCACCAGCTCCATGATGTCATCATGGAGGGTTGGAAGAGGACTCCAGTGGAAACCTGTGAAGCTCCGGTGAACTCCATGCCCAAGAGGGTTAAGGCAGTGCTGGGAAAAAATGGTGGCCACACAAAATATTGACAATTTGGGCCCACTTTTGACATTTTCACTTAGAGGTGTACTCACTTTTGTTGCCAGCGATTTAGACATTAATTGTTGTGTGTTGAGTTATTTTGAGGGGACAGCAAAATTACACTGTTATACAAGCTGTACACTCACTACTTTACATTGTAGCAAAGTGTCATTTCTTCAGTGTTGTCACATTTTAAGATGTAATAGAATATTTACAAAAATGTGAGATACTGTGTGTATATATATATATATATATATATATATATATGTGTGTACATGCGGTATATAGTACACTTGACGTGGTGTATTAAAATATATACAGCCTGATATATATATATATATATATATATATATATATACACACACACAGCGTATCGAGTGTACATTATATAACAGTGCATTCATGGTGTACATACGGTCTATAGTACACTTGACGTGGTGTATTAAAATATATACAGCTTGGTATATATATATATATATATATGCACACACGCAGTGTATTGAGTGTACACCATATATCGGTGCATCCGGCGGTGTACGTATATAGTACATGTGGTGTCTTAAAATATATACAGTCTAGTGTATGTATATATATATATATATATATATATATTCACACAGCGTATTGAGTGTACACTATATATCAGTGCATTTGGGGGTGTACGATATATATAGCACACTACTTGAGGTGTTGTCGTAAAATATATAGAGTCTGGTGTATCCAGATATACACACAGCATATTGAGTGTAAACTAAATATCAGTGCATTCGGGGGTGTACGGTATATAGTACAGTGTAGTGCGATGTTAAAAAAAATACCCATCATGTCAGGAAGCCCACAAAGGAGAGGTAGATGCTCCCAGGCCTCTAAAAGAGGGCAAGCAGCCTCTGTGTCTTCAGTGAAAAGTGGAGGTGCCGGACATGGTGCAACCACTGCAGGCAGGTCACGCTTGTCCTTTTTTCTGCTGTTGGACGTGCTATTGAGCCACAACATGCAGAAGAGTTGGTGGAGTGGATGACAAAGCAGTCCTCATCCTCCTCATCCTCTATCACCCAGGCTCGTACAAGTATGCCTTCTAACGCATCTGGCAAAGCGGCCTATTCCACTGGATCCTTGTCCACAGTTACTCCTTCTATAGCTCCACCATAATGCGTGGATTAGTCACCTGAGTTGTTCGATAATAGTGTCGGTTACATGTTGATGGAGGATGCGCAGCATTTTGAAGGCTTCGATGTTGGTTCCCGGGTTGAGGAAGGGAGTAGCATGAGCCTAGAGACAGGGGGCGCCACAAAAGGACAAGAAACTAGGAGTCATGTTCCCCCAGCTACAGAATACTGCCAAGTTTGCTCCAGTGACAAGGAGGGAGGGGATGATGAGGACATGGACTGTACTTGGGTGCCTGAGACAAGAGAGGAGGAAAGTGAGGAGGAGGAGGCCCAACTCCAACAAGGCAGGATGTCTTCCAGGGGCCAGCTTAAGGGTAGCCATCCAATTGCATCAGACCACAGAGCTCCACCAGTGCAGGTCGCTGCTGCATCCCTGCCGACTTCCAAAATTTCTTTGGAGTGGCCATTTTTCAGCACATGTGCAATAGATCGCACCGTTGCCATTTGCAATCTATGTCTGAAGCGGGTCAAGCGCGGCCAGGACTCCAGCTGCTTGGGCACTACTGTTTTGACAAGACATAGGATGACCAGCCATGCAATCCGTTGGCAAGAGTACCCCAAGGAACCCACACTAGAAAACAAAGTGGACTTCTGCTTGCTCCTCATCTTGTATCTCAACCCTACTATACCTGCACTGAGAGTAATGAAGGTGTAGCAATGCGTGCCACAAATAGCACTTGCAGCCAGTCTGCTAGCAGTACACCACCAGGTGAATTCAGCAGGCAAATATCCCTAACCCCAGTTGCTGCACCATAAAAAGAAATACTGTCCCAACCATCCGCATGCTCAGCGTCTTAATGCTAGCTTGGCCAAATTGCTAGCACTCTAACTGCTGCCTTTATAGCTGGTAGACTCTGCCCCCTTTCGTGAATTTGTGGAATGTGCTGTCCCAAAAGACATTTCTTTCCATGTAAGGCCATTCCAGCTCTCTACCGTCATGTGGAAGGCAATATTTTGGCCTCGTTGGACAGTGCGGTCAGAAGCAGGGTTCATATTACTGCTGACTCATGGGACAGCAGGCATGGTCAGGGACGTTACCTTTCCTTCACGGCGCACTGGGTAACTCTGCTGCAGTGTTGGAAATAGATCCGTCACCACACCTCCAAAAAGCTGTGGTGATTTCTGCTACATCCGCCTCCTCTGCCCCCTCCTCTTATTCTACCTCTGCGGCCTCTTCTGCAGAATGGTCCTCTGAACCTGCAGTTCTCCTTTAGCGTTCAAGGGGCTATGCAAGCAGTCAGGCTAAAATATGCCATGCGGTGCTTGAGTTAGTATGTCTTAGGGACAGGAGCCAGACTGGGGAAGAGATTCTTTCAGCTCTGCGGGGGCAGGCTCAGAGGTAGTAGACACCACGGCAGCTTGAGCTAGGAATGGTTGTATGCGACAATGGCACCAACCTTCTCTCTCCCGTTTGACTGGGAGAATTGACACACGTTCCATGCTTGGCACAAGTCTTGTATTTTGTGGTGTCACTTTTCTTGACCAGGTACCCAGGCTTACCAGATATCCTGAGGTCTGTGGCCATTTCCGGCATTCATACAATGCCAGTGCCCAGCTGGCTGACATCCAGCGGGAATTCAACCTGCCTAACAACCGCCTCATTTGTGTCATGCCCACCAGGTGGAACTCAACATTGGCAATGCTGCAGCGACTGCACACACAGCAGAGGGCCATCAATGAGTACCTATGTGAGCATGGCACCAGGACAGGCTTAGGGGAGCTTGGCTTTTTTTTCGTCACGTCAGTGGCTAATGATCAAGGATGCATGCACTGCCCTGTCACCATTTGAGGAGGCCACAAGGATGGTGAGCAGCGACAATGCATGCATCAGTGACACTGTCCCACTAATATTCCTTCTGGAGCACACGCTTCATGAAATCATGGACAGGGCACTTGAGGCTAAACAGAGGGAGGAAGAGGAGACCTTCCTTTCCTCTCAAGGCCCCCTTTATGCAGAGAGCATTCCTGCAGAGCCGCCAAACACACGGGAGGAGGAGGTGGATTGTGTCAGCATGGATGTGGAGTATAATACGCAGCAGTCTTCAAGGGATCATGGTTTTCATGCCCCAGAAACCCAAGGAGATGTACGTGGCTGGGAGGAGGTAGTTCCTGATAATGTCATCCCCAGTGACCCAGAGGACACTCATGCCTCCTCAAACTTATGCTGCATGGGCTCGCTGATTCTGAAAAGCCTGTAAAAAGACCCTAGGAATCGTGGTATTAAGGAGAGGGATCATTACTGGCTGGCAACCCATCTTGATCCACGTTACAAGGGTAAAGTTGCAGAACTCACCCTGCCTGCGCAGAGGGTGCAGAGGATGAAACATCTTCAGGATACCTTGAAGAAGAGTTTGTGTAACGCCTTTCCAGACCCTGGAAGGTTACCATTTCCTGCTGATGGTCCTGGACAACGTGTTTCTGAAGCTTCGGTCGTACAGAGTGGTGGAGAAGGTGGCCGACTGAGAGATGCCTTTAAAAACATTTTCAGTCCTCAGCACCCAGGCCAGTTCAAGCAACAATCGTCAGCATCTGCATTATATGGTGCAGGAATATATAGGGGCGAGAGCAGACTTGGAGACCTTTCCAACTGAGCATCCACTAAGTTACTGGGTCTTGAAGATGGACCACTGGCCGGAACTTGCTGAATATGCAATTGAGCTACTGGCCTGTCCTGCATCCAGCGTGCTTTCTGAATGGACATTCAGTACTGCTGGAGGGTTCGTAACTGATTAAAGAGTGCGCCTGTCCACAGACTCGGTTGATAGGCTCACATTTATAATCAGAATCAGTCCTGGATTAGCAGCTATCAAGCCCCTGATGCTGATGCCACTGATTAAATTTGCTAGGGATCCCTTGAAGACTGCCACTGCTCATATTCCTCCTGTCCATAATCTAGAACAATATTTTGTATTTAGGGGACCAGCAACACCCAAGGCCAAATGTTTCTGCACCTGGTTTACAGGGGCATGCCATAACGATTTTTAAACTAATTTAAAACAGCAGGGCCCATTCCTACGTCCAACAAGATTAAACTGCAAGGGGTTACAGTGTTCTGGCACCGCCAGCACCCAAGGTCCAATTTTTGGCCACCTGTTTGACTGTCGGCTTTCGTCACAATTTGTAAACTCATTTATAACATCAGGCCCTGTTCCTCCACCCAACAAGAGTAACTGCAAGGGGTTACAGTGTTCTGGCACCGCCAGCATCCAAGGCCCAATTTTTCACCACCTGTTTGACTGGGGGCTTTCGTCACCACTTGTAAACTAATTTACAACATCAGGCCCTGTTCCTCCATCCAACAAGAATAACTGCAAGGGGTTACAGTATTTTGTCACCGCCTGCACCCAAGTCCCAATTTTTCGCCACCTGTTTGACTGGGGGCTTTCGTGACAATTTGTAAACTAATTTACAACATCAGGCCCTGTTCCTCCATCCAACAAGAGTAACTGCAAGGGGTTACAGTGTTCTGGCACTGCCAGCACCCAAGGCCCAATTTTTCGCCACCTGTTTGACTGGGGGATTTCAACACATTTTTTCACTAATTTATAACAGCAGGACCTGCACCAAAATAAGAAAAAAAATGATATGGGGTTCCCCCACAAAATCCAGAGCAGACCCTTCAGGTCTGGTATGGAATATTAGGGGAACCCTGTGCCAAAATTTAAAAAAAAATTATGTGGGGTCCCCCCAAAATCCAAACCAGGCCCTTCAGGTCTGGTATGGATTTTAATGAGAATAAAACATAAAAGAAGGAAATCAAGGATAGCACTGTCACTTGCATAAATTTGCTGACTCATCCCAACGTCAGGGGATGGGGTTCCCAAAGCCAAATCTACCATGAGACTAAAGGAAGGGGATAGGGGATCCTGGGGGTGTGAGATCACCACCAGATAGGAACCGGCTTCAAAGGGAACACACTGCAGCATACAAAAATGCAAAAATGTTTTGATACTCAAAAATGTGGCAGTAACAACATTCCATATGTAAAGGATCACATCACTAGAGTTGAGCGAACCCGAACTGTAAAGTTCGGGTCCGTACCGAACTTTTGGGTGTCCGGGACCCGGACCCGAACACGGACTTTTCAAAAAAAGTCCGGGTTCGGGGTTCTGGTAATTTTACTAAAAGTTCTGAAAATTGCTGTAAAAAAGTCCTGGAAAGTCCTAGAGGTCTGCAAAAGGAAGGAAAATGGGGGTAAGGGTCGGACAAGTGCCCTACAAAGAAATGGGGACAGGAAAATAACTTAAAAGCATTTTTAAACAAAAATCACATAAAAAAATCAAAAATGGAGGTGGATGTGGACCATCTTCAAACTGTGTGTGAAAAGTATTAATTAGCGGGAGAAGCCATATCACTGTTCTAAAATCATCTTCAAACTGTTTGAAAAAAGTATAAATTAGCCGGGAGAACCCATATCACTGTTCTACAATCATCTGAAAACCGTGTGTGAAACTTAAACAATAGCCGGGAGAAGCCGTATCCCTGTTCTAAAATCATCTGCAAACTGTGTGTGAAACTTAAACAATAACCGGGAGAAGCCATATCCCTGTTCTAAAATCATCAACAAACTGTGTGTGAAACTTAAACAATAATCAGGAGAAGCCATATCCCTGTTCTAAAATCATCTGAAAACTGTGTGTGAAACTTAACCACTTCAATACTATGCACTTAGAACACTTTACTACCAGACCAATTTTCAGTTTTCAGTGCTGTTGCGCTTTGAATGACAATTGCGCTGTCGTGCGACGCTGCACCCAAACAGGTTTTTTATCATTTTGTTCCCACAAATAGAGCTTTCTCTTGGTGGTATTTGATCACCCCTGCGGTTTTTATTTTTTGCGCTACAAATAAAAAAAGACCGAAAATTTTGAAAAAAAATTCTCTATTTTTGTCACAAAACTTTGTAAATAAGTAAATTTTCTCCATCACTGGTGGGCACTGATGAGGCTACACTGACGGGCACTGATGTGGCAGTACTGATTGGCACTGATGAGGCGGCACTGATGAGGTGGCACCGATGATAAGGCACTTATATGCAGCGATGATGAGCACTGTTAGGTGGCACTGATAAGCAGCACTGACGGGTACTGAGAGGTGGCACTGATATACAGCACTGATGGGCACTGATATGCAGCACTGACGGACACTGCTAAGCGGCACTGATGGGCACTAATAGACAGCACTGATTGGCACTCATAGGCGGCACTGGGCACTGATAGGTGGCACTGATGGGCACTGATAGGTGGGCACTGGTAGGTGGCAATGGTGGGCACTGATATGTGGCACTGGTATGCATTGATAGGGGCACTGGTGGGCACTGATAGGGGCACTGGTGGGCATATACATTGATAGGGGCTCATTCCCTGGTGGTCTAGGGTGGCATCTGAAGGTGGCACTGAGTGCCATCCACATTGGGCAGTATGTCACTTACCTGGTGGTCTAGGGGGGTCTCCCTGGTGGTCCAGATCGGCTCCCTGGCT
>BLSH010433793.1:98139-109271 GCA_018402905.1 Glandirana rugosa | reverse complement strand
TATCCCTCTATGGAGGGGATTCTGTTGTAGTTCCTCCGTTATATTACTTTGTATAAATAAATAAATCTTTTTATTTGACATTTTTCACCGGGTCTATACTCGGTATTTCTTGTACCTTAATGGTGTCTTTTATAATGTTTTTGGAGGTGGTGGAACAGTTATTTTAATAGTTGCAACTATTTGATGGGTATTATCAGTGGTGAGTCCAATATTTGTCATTTAACGTCAAGGGAATTTAGTATATATGGCATATATGAGCACATATTCAGCTGGGGGGATGAAAACGGGTTTTTTATACCCTGGCTGCTGCATTTCACACCCTAGGCTTATACGCGGGTCAATAAGTTTTCCCATATTTTTTGGGCAAAAGTAGGGGGGTCGACTTATACACGAGTATATACGGTATATATGATTTAAGGGAACTGCAATTTACTGTTTATAACCTGAGTGGTGACTATTATGGGTAGTTTATCAACGTTGATAATTTTATTGACAAGGTGGTGGAGGTTTTTGTAATATTTTCTGTGGTAATTCCATGTTCTTTATGGCTCATATCTGGGCCACTTTTTACAGTTTATTTTTCTAAATAAATAAATATGTTTCATTATATTGCCTCCTTGATGTTGTCTTAGGGGAGGTATCTCCCTATCCCCAGTTTTTCGGTAACACATTACAGCCACAAGCAAGTTTAAATAACTTTTTTCTTTAGAAATGTCATTTTGTTACGGCACTGTTCTAAACATCACACAGATGACCACTTTACAAGCAGACTAAGGGGACCCCCCAGGCACGATATTTAACCACTTCCTTACTGGGCACTCAAACCCCCCTCCTGCCCAGACCAATTTTTGGCTTCCAGTGCTGTCACATTTTGAATGACAATTGCGCAGTTGTGCGACGTTGTACCCAAACAAAATTTATATAATTTTTTTCCCACAAATAGAGCTTTCTTTTGGTGGTATTTGATCACCTCTGCGTCATTTCTGATTGCCACTATAAACAAACAAAGAGCGATGATTTTCAAAAAAGAACAATATTTTTTACTTTTTGCTATAATACAAATTAAAAAAAAAAAATTATTCATCGGGTTAGGCCAATTTATATTCTTCTACATATTTTGGTAAAAAAAAGTCGCAATCGGCGTATATTGATTGGTTTGCGCAAAAGTTATCGCGTCTACAAACTATGGGAATTGATTTATGGCGTTTCTATTATTTATTTATTTTTTGCTAGTAATGGCGGTGATCTACGATTTTTATCGGGACTGAGATATTGGGGCGGACCTGTCGGGCATTTTTGACACTTTTTTAGGACCAATGGCATTTATACAGTGATCAGAAATTTAAATATCCACTGATTACTGTATAAACGTCATTGGCAGTGAAGGGGTTAATCTGCAGGGGGCAGTAAAGGGGTTAACTATATTCCCTGGGTGTGTTCTAACTGTGCGGGGACGGGGCTGGCCGGGACATAACAGATCTAACTGATCCCAGTGACAGGGATCAGTAGATCTGTTATGTCCCCTTCACAGAATGGAGAACCGCCGTGTTTACATTGGCGGTTCCCCGTTCTGCAGCTCTGTCACATGATCGCGGGTCTCAGGCAGACATTGAGTCGGCACCGAGCGTGCGACGGCCGTGTTCGTGCGCTCCACTGCCTGTGAGTGCACGCAAGGAGCGCGCACAAGGCCAGGACATCCATGGACGTCCACCTGGAAATTCAGATCCGCTCTGGAGCCATACTTCGGCTATATCACAGATCTGAAGGGGTTAAAGGAATATTTCAATTTTATTTTTTCACTTCCATCTTGAAAAGTACAGTTGTGAGAAGTGCGCATGCGCGGAGCACCTGTAATGGCTGCTTAAGCCAGGATGTCCAGTTCGCTTCAGCCTTCTTGACCCTCCACAGCCAGCTACGGAGCCTCAATCTCCCCCCTCTAGCACCCCGGGAGAAGACACAGATGAGCGGCAACCCCCAGAGTCCTGCTGGTCTCACCGAGGGCTCCGCGACTGGCCCCCGTCTACTACCGTGAGGCCACGGGTTGGGCCTGAGCAGCATGGGGTGACCTTGTCCCTGGGTGACTCCCGTAGGGGCTCAGGACTCTTCTTTCAAGAGCAGCACGAGTAAGTGGGGCATCCCCAGAAGAAAGGGGAATAGCCAGCTCCACCGGTGGGCTCGCATCCGGCCCCGGCCATTTACTCGAGGCCGCAGCTTGGGCCTACACACCGCATAACGGACTTTGGCGCAGCTCCCTGGAGGTGAGCCGGCCCTGATCCACCATCCCTGACTGGGACAAAGTGGGTTCCTGTGTGCCAAAATTCAAGTAGTTTATTACCCTGTCATGGTAGATCACCGGGCTATCTCCCCAGTTTCAGCAAGGGGGGTTTAAATTTGCTTTAAGGATTGGGCCCATTCCAGAGGTCTCCAGGGGCTTTCCACAGGACAGGACCCATGAAATCAGGGACAGTCAGAAGGGATTTGTCCCCACAACCAGCCTTCAACGAATTGGTCCCTAAAGCCCCCCAAATGCCTTCCGGTGCACAACAAGTGACAGGAAACAACGAGGATATGGATGCTGGCTCAGATGGGGGCTCCTAAGTCCTCTCCTCACCGGGGCCTTTGCCGGGGGCACAACTCACGGTCCACGTCCTCTCACCAGCATCCACTGTTTCCCTACTGGAAAGGACACTAGATGAACTCATTAACCACTTTAAGACCGAGGCTGTTTTTTGGGTTTGGTGGTTACGAGATAAAAACTGTTTTTTTTTGCTATAAAATTAGTAAGAACCCCCAAAAATTATATATATTTTTTTTCTAACACCCTAGAGAATAAAATGGCGGCCATTGCAAAACTTTATGTCACACCGTATTTGCGCAGCGGTCTTACAAGTGAGTTTTTTTTTTTTTACATTTAGTTTTTTGAGTTAAAAAATAAGACAACAGTAAAGTTAGGCCAATTTTTTTCCATATTGTGAAAGATAATGTTATGCCGAGTAAAATGATACCCAACATGTCATGCTTCAAAATTGCGTCCGCTCGCGGAATGGCGACAAACTTTGCAACATAAAAATCTCCATTGGCGACGTTTAAAAAATTCCACAGGTTAGCATTTTTGAGTTACAGAGGAGGTCTAGGGTTAGAATTATTGCTCTTGCTCTAACGATCGCGGTGATACCTCACATGTGTGGTTTGAACACCGTTTTGTGGGCGGGACTTACGTATGCGTTCGCTTCTGCGCGCGAGCTCGCAAGGACGCTGCGCTTTAAATTTTATTTTTTTTTCTTAATTATTTATTTTACTTTTTATTTTTTATTTTTACACTGTAATTTAAAAAAAAAAAAAAATTGATCACTTTTATTCCTATTACAAGAAATGTAAACATTCCTTGTAATAGAAAAAAGCATGCCAGGACCTCCCAAATATGAGATCTGGGGTCAAAAGGACCTCAAATCTGATATTTACACTTGAATGCAAAAAAAAAAAAAAAAAATTTGAGCAAAATGACATCTGAAAAAAAAAATGTTACCTTTAAGACTGTTGGGCGGAAGCGACTTGTGACGTAGCTTCCGCCCAGCTATGTTATGGAGCTGAGTAACTCGGCTCACGGACACTGGGGTGAACAGTCGCGATCATCTCTGCCGGCGGGTCCGGTAAGCGGTGGAGATGACCGGAAAGCGGCGGGAGGGTTGGGCACCTCTCCCGCCGCTGATAAAAGTGATCTCGCCGCTAAGACCACTTTTATCTGACGCAGAATCGTCTGCAGAAAAAAAAGATACCGGGGGTTATGGTAGCTATCTGCTATCATAACAACGGTATTCCACTTCAAACTGCCGGAACTGCCATTTGACGGCGGCCGGTCAGGAAGGGGTTAATACACCACTCAAGGATCAGGCTTCCGACTATATTCAGGCTGGAACTTTGGGTTCACATTCTCCAGCTCTTCACTCTGACCTACAGATGATGATGGAGGTCTTTTCCAAAATGCTCTCTAAGGGCTTGGCCCAAACGGCCACCCAAATCACATCAGTTATCCAAGCTGACCTACAAAACCTGGGAGCCCAGATTGACGCAATAGAACACAAAACTGACCAATCAGTGGCCAGAATTAACCAGAACATGGCTCATATCCAAGATTTACAAGACCAATTGGACTCGGCCCTATCCAAAATAGATGATCTGGAAAACCGCACCAGACACTACAACTTTCGGATTAGGGGCCTCCCAGAGGCCATTACTGAAGTCCGTGGTGCGGTTCGAGACTTTGTCAAGGAAATCATCCCGGGCATTTCCGAACAACGTCTGGAACTCGACAGAGTCCATAGAGCTCGTCAACCACCACGTTCTGATGGTTTACCTAGAGACATTGTGGTGAAACCGCATTTTTACAGTGTAAAGGAGGAAATCATGAAGGTCTCTTGAAACTCTCCCAACCTTTCCATACAAGGTCACACCATTCAAGTCTTTGCAGACCTGTCTCCTTCCACCATCCAAAAGAGAAGGGCCCTGAAGCCGCTGCTGGAAGTCCTTTCTAAATCAACCATCAAGTACTGGTGGTCCTTCCCATTCCGATTGTCCTTTACCTATAAAAGCAAGACATATGGCTTCTCTAACTTCCAGGAAGGGGAACTACTTCTGATTAGACTAAACCTCATCTCCCTGGACTCCTCCTCCACCTCACTGCACAAGAGCACAGGCTCCTCCAAGCGGCCTTCTCCACAGAGCCCAATAGCCCCAATTTGGCAGAAACAGCAACCCAAGCGTGCCAAGGACTCTCATCCACCTTGACTCCTTGGTCATGAACCCGGATTGCAGTTCCTCGTTTCCAGTGGCACGGGAGTTCCTGAGCGTTTAAGTGCCCACCTTTCCTTGTAGGATGAATCGTTTACTCTACCTATAATAAGTTAATGTGGCCGCCTGTTTTTGGCTCTCTCCCCCTCGCCCGGCTCCCCCGGGGCCTAGAGGTTTCGGGGGGATGGGGGGATGGCCTTCGGCAGGTGGTCCAGTTTAATCTTCTCACATATGATTACCGGCTTATAGGCTATTGTTCTTGTTACGGCCGGCAGTACCTACTCGTTGGTTAACTTACAGTTGAACATGATACTATTACAAGACTTCTCCTGGGGGGTACACTAAAGTGTCCTCAGCTTAGTAGATGTGGGCCCTGTGAAACCTTTAGAATTAAGGTTATCAACACTAACTGGTTTTGGTTTCACAGGAAATCCTCTGTTCTTTTTCTGTGTATTGGGTCTAAGATTTCGGCCGGAGTGGATGTCATGCTCCTCCCTCTGTTTATGGGAACCAGATGCTGGTATTCCCTTGGACAGATGTATTTCTGCCGAGCTGGCAGACATGTAGTTGTCACATCCTGAGATTTGGGGTGACTTTCAGATCCCCCAATGTCAGGATTTTGAGGGGGCACGCGGCAGATTTATGCCGCTCCCCTCCCAAGTTCTCTGTTTTTTTTTTTTTCTTTTTCCTATGTATTTTCTTTTCTTACTTATCCTGTTCCTTCTATTGCAATTCAGGCACCAGGGAAGCTCAGTTCTGGCTGAGTCACAATGGGTCATCCTTCCAACCCTCTTGCAGGGCAAGTGTCATCTCTTCCGCTCTCAGATTCAGGTAAGCTCCCAGGTAAGCACTCTTTCAGTGATGCATAAATTTCGACTTCTGAACCATGACAATGTCTACTAACCCCCCAACCTTCCTGAGAATAGCAACACACAACGTCCAGGGCCTTAATTCCCCTGTTAAGAGGAAAAAATATTTTACACTTGCCCACTCCCAGCACCTAGATGTGCTTCTTCTACAAGAAACCCACTTCCCTGAACAGTATAATCCCAAGTATATACACTCTAAATATACCCATTTTTTTCTAGCAAATGCACCCAATAAGACTAGAGGTGTGGGAGTCTTCTTTGCCAAGCAAGTAGTCTTCACCTCCCTGAGAGAAATTAAAGATCCGGAGGGCAGGTTTATCCTTCTAAAAAGGACCTTGGGGGGCTTATTGTATACTTGCTTCTCATACTATGCTCCAAACCAAGGCCAAGCTAAATTTCTCCACAGGATGTTTAACCTCATTACGCCCCACCTAGAGGGGACTGTGATATTGGGGGGTGATTCATACACTGCCTTAGACTACATGCTTGACAAGTCGGGGTCAGGACATACCCGTCTGCTTCGTCCACCTAAACATAGCCTTAAACTCGCCAAGCTTCTTCACTCGTTGGGGTTTATAGATATCTGGAGGGAACTCAACCCTACGAAGAGGGATTATACACATCTTTCCGCCCCCCACAAAAGCATGGCTAGGATAGACCACATTTTTGTACCTGCCTCTGTCACCCCCATGATCTCCAACTCTTACATTAGAGATTCTCCCTTATTGGACCACTCGATAGTTATAATACATATTAAAGCTGACCTAGGCCAAAGGAGGAATCCCCACTGGCACTTGAACGAGCCTCTTTTAAATAACCCGGTTCATTGCACTTTGTTAGAAAAAGAACTCAAAGAATACTTCCAACTGAATGATAATGGGGAAGTCTCTCCTCTAACACTATGGGCAGCCCACAAGGGGGCGTTAAGGGGCAAGATTATTCAACTATCTGCCAGGCTCAGATGGGAGAGGAAGGTTGACATAGAGAATCTGGAGCGGGTCTTCCACGATCTCTCCAGATCCCACAAGGAGAACCCAACTCCCCAATCCAGGGCACAGCTGGAAGCAGGGAGGGTAGCATTAAACCTTGCCATGACCACTAGTACTGAGAAACAAATTCAATGGTCCAAAGCACATTTCTACCTACAAAAAGACCAAATAGGCCCTAGGCTGGCTGCTAGGTTGTCCCGTAGATTTAGGTCCTTCTCCTTCCCAAAGATAAGGGATTTCTCGAGTGAACTAACTCAGAACCCACAACTAGAGTTGATCGAACCTCTGGAAGTTCGGGTTCTGCTGGTTCGGCCAAACTTCGGGACAAAGTCCGTGTTCGGGTCCGGACAGAACCCGAACTTTGACCCGGACCCCGAACCCCATTGAAATCAATGGGGACCCAAACTTTTAGGCACAAAAATGGCTGTAAGAAAGTCCTAGAGGTCTGCAAAAGGAAGGAAAATGGGGGTAAGGGTCGGACAAGTGCCCTACAAAGAAATGGGGATTGGGAAATAACTTAAAATAATTTAAAAAAAAAATCACATAAAAAAAATGGAGGTGGATGTGGACTATCTTCAAACTGTGTGAGAAAAGTATAAATTAGCCGGGAGAAGCCATATCACTGTTCTAAGAACAGTGATATGGCTTCTCCCGGCTAATTTATAGTTTTCACACACAGTTTGAAGATGATTGTAGAACAGTGATATGGCTTCTCCAGGCTAATGTATACTTTTCACACACAGTTTTAAGATGATTGTAGAATGTACAATCATCTTCAAACTGTGTGAGAAAAGTATAAATTAGCCGGGAGAAGCCATATTACTGTTCTAAGAACAGCAATATTTCTTCTCCCGGCTAATTTATAGTTTTCACACAGTTTGAAGATAGTCCACATCCACCTCCATTTTTGATTTTTTTATGTAATTTTTTTTTATTATTTTAAGTTATTTCCCTATCCCCATTTCTTTGTAGGGCACTTGTCCGACCCTTGCCCCCATTTTCCTTCCTTTTGCAGACCTCTAGGACTTTCCAGGACTTTTTTACAGCAATTTTCAGAACTTTCAGTAAAATTACCAGAACTTTTTTTTGGAAAAGTCCGGGTTCGGGTCCGGGTCCCGGACACCCAAAAGTTCGGTACGGACCCGAACTTTATAGTTCGGGTTCGCTCAACTCTACCCACAACGAATTATGGCTCTTTTTCAAAACTTTTATGCCAAACTCTATAAGTCAGGGAAAACAGCTTCATCCTTACCCCTCGCCTCTTTCTTAAATAATATTTCACTCCCCAAACTCTCGGAGGATCATATAGTTTTGCTAGAACAGCCGTTTTCTGAAGCGGAAGTCCTGGAGGTAATTAAAAACCTCAAGAGACATACCTATTTGATATTCTCAACAGATGGGGTTTCGGTCCGAAATTCCTTCAGACCTTGAGAGCCCTATATTCAAACCCTAGCGCCCAGGTCAAACTTCAAAATGATTTCTCAGACCCTTTTACTATTTCTAGGGGAACTAGACAGGGATGCCCCCTTTCACCTCTAATATTTGCGATTGCGATGGAATCTCTCACAATTACTGTTAGAGATGACCCAGACATCAAGGGGGTGAAGTGTGGACCTCGTATGCACAAATGTGCGTTATTTGCAGGTGATCTACTTTTATTTATTTCATATCCCCTCACCTCTACCCCCCCCCCGAGTAATTCATCTCCTTCAAGACTTTGGGGAGGTTTCTGGGCTGCGTATAAATTGGTCCAAATCAGCGGCCTTAAATGTCTCCACCCCAGAGTCGACAGTGCTTTGCCTCAGGGAGCTCTTTAGGTTCTCATGGAATTCCAATCAAATACCATACCTGGGGGTCAATCTGGCAGCCAGCATCAGCCAGCTATATGAGGTCAATTAACCTCCTTTATTTAAGAAATTTTCTAATGACCTTTCCAAGTGGGATCAGGAGGGCCTTTCCTGGCTAGGTAGGATACACTCAGTCAAGATTACCCTGCTCCCTAGGATTCTTTATTTTTTCTGAGCACTCCCTATTTCTATTAGGAAACCCCAATTGCAAAAATTACAATCGCAAATTTTGAAGTTCATCTGGGGCCGAAAAGGCTTCAGAAGTTCTGCTAATGTTCTGTACAGAAGATGCAAACAAGGTGGTCTTGGACTACCGCACCTCTATAAATATTATCAAGCAGCTCAATTAACCCAGTTCTCAACCATCTAATAAATTGGAAAGGTGGAATCACACTCGTCCCTTATGATAACACACCAATCAGCGCAAATGAAGGACTCCTGGTAATCAAGGGGAACAGCTCAAGTAGGATAAATATAGACTTCTCAAGCTGCCGTTTAAAGATATAAAACCAAATAGTAAAAACACAACCAACTGTGTGGCTCAGGCAGCCATCACCAAAATGTGCAACAGCGCTAGTTAAAGTCCATAAACCAGTTTATAAGTAAAGGGTGGACAAAGTTCCAGAAAAGCACAGATCTTGAAGTTGAGGTGGTGTATAGGGAAGCAGGATCTGATCACCAAATGAAGATAGTATATCACCGCGTGCAGCACACAAATCCACAATCTGCTTACCAGAAGTGAGAATCACAGAAGCCTGTAATTAATCATCTGATGCGCTTCTTTGTGATACAGCCTCCAAATCTCCACCTACTTCTGTGCCTTGCAAACACTCCCAGATCACATCACACAATCTTCTGCCTGTGACTGGGGGACGGTCTGCTGCACCTTTCCCCCGGAAACAAGAGAGAAGGCTCTGCGTTCCACCCGGACAGCGATAGCCAATCCGTGTGCAGCAGCACACCATGAAATCAATGTTCCTTATAGCTGTGGCTGTGATCAACCATCTACGCCAGAGGGGACAAACCTGATTGGACAATGATTGAGAGGCAGGCGGTACCGTTAAACACTATTGATTATTTGGTGGGGGCTCCCTGTAAACTGAGGCCCCCAATCCTTGCTCCTACCCTGTCCCATTCTTTAGCCCTCAGTGACTCAGTTCTCAAACCCCCTAACTTAATATCAAACCTCCGCCCCCTCAATCACCTTTTCAACAACCCCCCTATCCCCGCCAGGCCTAGACATCCGGGCCTTCCAGTGGTGGACAAACAAAGGCCTATTTTGAATAGGTCACTTTCTGACCCCCTCGGGACCTATGACTAACTCATTGCATTAATAAATTAGACATGCCCCCTTCGGAACAGTTTCGCTTTCAACAAATACACCATTTCCTGACCTCTCGGTGGAAGCTTAGGAATGATTCTGCAAGCATTACCCTTTACGAAAAATGGTGCTCTGAGTTAGAAGATCAAAGAGGAGGAATTTCACTGAATTATGCATCACTGGTGGAGAACCCAGACAAGCCTCCTTTTGCGAGGAAATGGGAAAAGGACTTAGAAGTGGACTGGGAAGCAGACAAGTGGAATTCTCTGTTTCAGAGATCCTTCAAAGGGATAGCTAATATTGCGTTAAAGGAAGCCAATCTAAAGGTACTCACCCGCTGGTACTTGTTCGCGAACTCCTCAGGCCTCTGTTTCAGGGGGTGCGGTATCATGGGCTCCTTTTTCCACACCTGGTGGGAATGCCCACGTATAAGGGGTTTTTGGAACAAAGTGTTCCACCTACTACGAAAGGTTACGGGCCAACCGCTTAACTTCAGACCAGATGGTCTCTCCAAACCCCTCTTTAAACTTACCCACTACATTCTGCTGGGTGCTAAAATAACAATTGCTAGGGCCTGAAAACGCCCCTCAGTGTCCTTCCCTGCTGCTAAACATAAAATTTCCTCGATCATGACTCAGGAAAAGCTCGCCAATATCATATTGGACTCATCATTAGTGTTGAGCGAACCCGGACTGTAACGTTCGGGTCCGTACAGAACTTTCGGGTGTCCGGGGCACGGACCCGGACATTTAAAAAATCGCTCGGGTTCAGTCCGGGGTTCTGCTATTTTACTCCACGTGTTGAGAAGCTGCAGGGCAGCCAATCAACAAGCGTTTCACTGGTTTGCCCTTAGAAGCCATCACAGCCATGCCTACTAATGGCACGGCTGTGATTGGCCAGTGCATCATGTGACCCAGCCTGGAGTCACAGTGCTGCAGTCACATGCTCCTTGGGTTAGTGTAGGGAAAGGAAGCTGAAAGCATGAGGGAGAGATTAGAGACATTTTAAGACCTGATCCTGCATCCTGAGGTAGATTACTTTACTACTGCTGTCTGTGCTGTTGCTCTGAGGACAGATAGCAGAAATTAGAGATTTTACATACCGCTGAGAGATTAGAGAGGGAGTACGAAAGTCGAAGGAAAGGGATGTGATTGGGTTCCTCGTACACTGACGTCGTGACACTGAGGTCCGACCCAGTGTACTACGTGACCGGTTAGTGTCGGCACGGTAATCATCCGTACCGACACTACCGAAGATTCCCGTTTGGTCACTTTGCGAACAACTAACCGACGGGACGTCGAAGAGTTGTGCACCTCAT
>BLSH010433793.1:61609-77655 GCA_018402905.1 Glandirana rugosa | reverse complement strand
TTGATATTTATCTTCACCACTGCCCTGTAGGGACGGACCAATGGCAAGATTAAACATTATCAAGTCTAAGTACGGGTTTTCGATGTTACAACCGACACCCCCACCTCATGTTATAGAGATTTTCACTTTCTTTAAACCCGGGTTTTAAGGTAACAAAATTCTACGACTTGTTCTTCCTGGTTCTTTCCCTTAGTTTCCGGAATACTTCCAGGTTAGTCCCGGCCGGGATGGTACCCTGGTTCACCCTGGTACCAGGGTCCGCCGTCAAGTTCTCCTCGCCGTGAAACGCCCATAGTAAAATAAAGGGGAAAGGAGCGGGGCGGCAAAGTGCCGCTCCTCTTGAACTGCCGCCTGGGACCATGGTCCCACTTGGTCCCATGGTAGGGCCGGCCCTGATTGGACCTTCATAAGGCCTTTGATTCCCTTTCTTGGTCCTTCTTGTTCAGCATCTTAAAACAATGGAATTTTGGGCCCAAATTTCTTTCACTTTTAGAGATATTGTACTCCACCCCCACAGCCAACATTGTAGCTTTTGGGCATGAATCTGAACTATTACAAATTAGAACGGTAACCAGGCAGGGATGTCCCGTCACCACTTCTATTTATAGTTGCTATAGAAACACTGGCTATCGCTATCAGGGACAATCCTAACATACACATGGTTATAAGCGAAGGGAGGGATCACAAATGTTCATTATTTGCGTACGATCTTTTAATGTTTATAATAGACCCTATCACGACCCTACCCAACCTGATGTCACTGTTAACCAGATTTTGAGAGGTGTCAGGTTTGATAGTTAACCAATCCAAATGGGAAGCAATGGATATTAACCTTCCTGCTTTGACCCTGACTTCGATACGCGCTTCCTTTCCATTTCGGTGGTGCATGCAGGACCTTTCTTACCTAGGGATAAAGCTTACCTTGGAAGTATCTTCCCTATATAAGGCAAACTATGTTCCCCTCCTCGCATCTACGACGGAAGATGTACAAAATTGGCGGAACCGTGGTCTTTCTTGGATGGGTAGAATAGGGGCCATTAAAATGACGACCCTCCCCCGAATTCTCTATTATTTCAGGTCCCTACCGATATCAGTTCCTATGACATTTTTCAAACAACTCCAAACACTGATTTTTAAATGTATCTGGAGTCATGGTGGATGCAGGGTGGCTCGATCTTCTTTATATATCTCAAAGTGGCGAGGTGGATTGGGGGTCCCTCACTTTTTATGCTACTACAGAGCGGCCCAATTGGTGCAACTCTACCAAATTCACTCTACAACTTACCGGCCTGATTGGGTGACACTGGAGGCGCAGGCAAGTACACCAACATCTATAGAGCTGCTATTATGGTTATCTCCTAAAGGAGCGTAGAGCCACCCTGAGCCCCCCTCTCTCCCATTCTGTGGGTCTATGGGATAGAATGTGTAGAATATTCCCTCTGAAGTCGCCCCACACTCCAGTGGCTCCCATTTTCGGAAATCCACATTTTCCCCCAGGATTGCACCGGCAACAATTTGCATGGTGGATCAATAAAGGTTTATATAAAAAAGCAGATTTTCTTGACCATAGTGGCATTAAAAAACATTTACATTTTCAGGATACCCTGGATATGCCTTTGACAGAGTAATTTCGGCTTTATCAAATCACCCATTATTTGCGATCACTCTGTCGAGACCAGGGGGATATTACCACATAAACATTTTATGAGAATAAATGCCTGTGCGGACCTGGAACGCGGGTTAGCATTCCAGAATTGTATAGTCAGTCAATGGATCAGAGTCCTAAACTCCCCTATCAGTTGGCTTGGGAGATGGATCTGGGGGAGGCCATTGGCGAGGGGGCATGGTTTGGGTGGTCGACCATGGTGCACAGGGGAATCTTAAATACGTCTCTGGCGGAAGCAAACTACAAAGAACTGCCACGCTGGTACCTTGTTCTGACAAGGTTGCATAAAATTTACCAGGGTGCATCACCTTTCTGTTTCATGGGATGTGGCCAGGAGGGTACCATGCTCCACACTTGGTGGTCGTGCCCAAAAGTCAAACGATATTGGATCAGAATATTTAATTTGATCTACTCGGTGACCAGAATAAATATACCTAAAAAAGCTAAAACAGCCCTATTTTCTGATCTACCAAGCGATCTATCCAGACACATTAGGTCCCTCATCTTTTTTATCCTTTTGGCAGCTAAGATCAGTATAGCACGAGCATGGATACCCCCTACGATAAACTTAGCATTAGTGAAAAATAAGATCTCCTGGATCATGGTCAATGAAAAATTGGCCAGTATTCTTCGAGATCCAGCAGAATCGATTAGAGAAGGTTTGGAATCCCTGGATTAGATACCTCCAATCACTGTGAGGGTTGGGCCAGGGGGGAGGGGGTCAGTGGTTTGGGGCATGGTGATCAATGGTGAAGCACTTTCTTTCCTTTCTTCTCTTCTCTAGACTTTTTCTGTTTCTTTTCTCCTTTCCTCATACTAACTTCTTGCCGGTCCTACTTTGGGTTTTACTAGGAACATATAGGCCTACCAGCTGGCTCTGATATACATACTTTTGAAAATGTTATTAGGATTAAAATGGAGAAAGAATAGTGATATCTGAACAGTGAGTTCTATAAATCTCATAACCTGATACCTTGTAATTCTGATTGTAATGAATATGACAAACGCTATATAGAAGGTATAGATATATACTGATCCAACTGTTCTGCTAGGATATCTAAAATAGTAACATTGTAGTTGACACAATCCTTGAGTTTCAGAGAACTTTATTTGATGAAATTCTTGTTATAAACCACTGGAAAACTAAAGGGGTAGCACAGTAAATTTAAATTGGATGGTGTTGCCTACCGCCCTCAGACACAGTTTGCTCCCAGTTGAGGTGTCGTGGGTGGGGTCAATAGCCTCGATCGATAACTAGTCTAATGTTATTCTTGCTTTTCCTGTGGTATAATATTCTATGTTCTGTTGGAAGACTGATTTCTAAGTCAATACATGCTACAAAACATTATAGGGCAGAATTGTTATGTTATAACTCCTTTTGTATTTCTTTTATATTGAAGAAAACTAATAAAAATATTGGAAACAAAAAAATTTAAAAAATCCAATGTACATAAGTATTCACAGCCTTTGCTTATTACTTTGTTGAAGCACCTTTGGCACCAATTACAGCCTCAAGTCTTTTTGAGTATGACGCTACAATGCTTGGCACACCTATTTTTGGGCAGATTTTCCCATTCTTCTTTGCACGACCTCTCAAGCTCCATCAGGTTGGATGGGGAGCGTTGGTGCACAGCCATTTTCAGAACTTTCCAGAGATGTTCAATCAGGTTCAAGTCTGGGCTCTGGCTGGGCCACTCAAGAACATTTACAGAGTTGTCCTGTAGCCACTCCTTTGTTATCTTGGCTGGTTTTCATCAAGGATATCTCTGTACATTGCTGCATTTATCTTTCTCTCGATCCTGAATAGTCTCCCAGTGCCTGCCACTAAAAAACATCCCCATAGCATGATGCTGCCACCACCATGCTTCACTGTAGGGATGGTATTGGCCAGGTGATGAGCGGTGCCTGGTTTGCTCCAGACATGACGCTTGCCATTCAGGCCAAAGAGTTCAAGATTTGTTTCATCAGACCAGAGAATTTTGTTTCTCATGGTCTGAGAATGCTTCAGGTGACCTTTTTGCAAACACCAGGCGGGCTGTCATGTGCCTTTTACTGAGGAGTGGCTTCCGTCTGGCCACTCTACCATATAGGTCTGACTGGTGGAATTCTCCAGAGATGGTTGTTCTTCTGGAAGGTTCTCCTCTCTCCACAAAGAAATGCTGGAGTTCTAGTGACCATCGGGTTCTTGGTCACCTCCCTAACTAAGACCCTCCTCCCCTGATCGCTCAATTTGGCTCGGCAGCCCACTCTAGGAAGAGTCCTGGTGGTTCCAAACTTCTTCCATTTACTGATGATGGAGGCCATTGTGTTCATTGGGACCTTCAATGCTGCAGACATTTTTTCTGTACTGTTCCCCAGATCTGTGCCTCGATACAATCCTGTCTCAGAGATCTACAGACAATTTCTTGGACTTAATGGCTTGGTTTGTGGTCGGACATGCCCTGTTATATAGACAGGCGTGTGCCTTTCCAAATCATGTCCAATCAACTAAATTTACCACAGGTGGACTCCAATCAAGTTGTAGAAACATCTCAAGGATGATCAGTGGAAGCAGGATGCACCTGAGCTCAATTCTGAGTGTCATGACAAAGGCTGTGAATACTTATGTACTGTACATGGGATTTTTTTGTTTTTTATTTGTAATAAATTTGCAAAGATTTCAAATAAACAAACTTCTTTCGTGTTGTCATTATGGGGTATATATAATGAATTTAATCCATTTTCGAATAAGGCTGTAACATAACAAAATGTGGAAAAAGTGAAGAGCTGTGAATACTTTCCAGATGCACTGTATACTGGAATTTATGCAGCTATGGATGCTATAGTGTAATGTTAATGATCAGTGACTTATAGTGGGACTGCGATAGGGTGAGGGGGCAATCTGGCTCTAACAGACACTATCTGCTATCTGGGAGGGTCACTAACTGACACTGATGTCGCTAGTGACACTAATAATGGTGATTAGTGATAATGCTGTTCACAGACACTGTACTAATGACATTGGCTGGGAAGGAGTTAACGTCTGGGGGCAATCAGGGGGTTAACTGTGGGTAACAAGTGTAAAGTGTGCTGCTTTTACTTTCTGATCTGGCTGTTTTTCTCCCTGCTTTTCTTTGTTCATATACTACCCTAGCCTGCCCTATACTGCCCTAGCCTGCCCATTTACTACCCTAGCCTGTCCATTTACTACCCTAGCCTGTCCATTTACTACCCTAGTCTGCCCCTATACTGCCTTAGCCCGTCTATTTACTGCCCTAGCCTGTCCATATACTTCTCTAGCCTGTCCCTATGCTGCCCTAGCCTATCCATTTACTACCCTAGCCTGCTCCTATACTGCCCTAGCCTGTCCATTTGCTGGGCCTTTTTAATCAATCAATTGTCATTGGCTTCGGCGTCCAGATTAGTTTAGCTCTGAGGAAGGGGGTGCACCTATACCATTTGCTGTGCCCGCACCTTATAACATTTTGTGGTTGTATGGCTCATTGTGGGTTGCCACTCTGTGATTATCCAATTTTAATTTTTTAACACTTATTAAATGTGTTTGGTAATACACTAGGTATGAGCGCCTCCCTTTTGTTTTGTTTCTACTGTCCATTTACTACCCTAGCCTGTCCATATATTACCCTAGCCTGTCTATATACTACCCTAGCCTGTTTGTATACTATCCTAGCCTGTCTATATACTACCCTTGCCTGTCCATATACTACCCTAGCCTGTCTATTAGGGATGAGCTGAACACCCCCAAGTTCGGTTCGCACCAAAACACAGCGGGCAATAAGTCTGTTCGAACACGCGAATCCTATTAAAATCTATGCGACTCGAACATGAAAAATCAAAAGTGCTCATTTTAAAGGCTTTTTTGCCTTTTTATTGGCATAAAAAGTGTATCAGGACCTGGGTACTGCCCTAGGGGACATGTATCAATGCCAAAAAAAGTTTGAAAAAAGATGTTTTTTTCAGTAGCAGTGATTTTAATCATGATTAAAGTGAAAAAAAATTTAAATATTCCTTTGAATATTGTACCTGGGGGGTCTCCTTAGTCTGTAAAGTGGCGCATCAGTGTGATGTTTAGAACAGTGCCGCCGCAAAATGACATTTGTAAAGGAAAAATTGTCATTTAAAATCGCTTACGGCTGTAATGTATTTCTGGCTCCCGGCAATATAGAAGAATTTGAGTGGGGGTCCCGTTAAAATCCAAAGCAGGCCCTTGTTTTTAAATTTTGGCGCAGGGTTTATTTATTTATTTCAGGTACTTATATAGCGCAGTGAATTTAAACAGCACTTTTACATATACATTGCACATTGACATCAGTCCGTACCCTCAAGGACCTTACAAGCTAAGGTCCCTAACTCACATTCATACATACACATACTATTGTCAATTTAGGCAGGATCCAGTTAACCTACCAGCATGTCTTTGGAGTCTGGGAGGAAACCGGAGTACCCGGAGGAAACCCACGCAGGCACAGGGAGAACATGCAAACTCCAGGCAGGTAGTGTCATGGTTGTGATTCAAACCAGCCACCCTTTTGCTGCTAGGCAAAAATGCTAACCACTACACCACTGTGCCGCCCCTACAGGGGTAGTAAACCCCTAAGTATGATTTTTACCTACAAGTAAGCCTATAATAAAGCTTACCTATAGGTAAAATGAATATCTCCTAAACCTACATGGTTTAGGAGATATCCGCCCTGCATGCAGCTGCTGACGTTGGCGGCGCATTCGCTCTGATAATCCGGCGGAGGCAGCTGGAAAATCAAAGCTGGCTGCCGGAATGAAGAGCCCCGCGTCACTCAAAGCGCCGGAGCCATGTACCCGGAAGAAAGAGGAGGACCATCATGTCAGCTACCACAGCGCTGACAGTGTCAGGCGGCGGGGGCCTCGCTCTAAGGTAAGTATTTCATAATGTGTTAGTATGTGATGCATACTAACACATTATGCTATTGTCTTGCAGGATTTTTTTTTTCTTTTTTTAGGCGGGTTTACTACCGCTTTAACCACTTCAATACACTGTGTTATATATACTAGACTGATTGCACCATATAGTTTGAACTATATCCTACGGTGACTGCACTCTATAAAATGGTAATGAAATGCCCCAGTCAAACAGGTGCAGAAAAAAATAGGCCTTGGTTGTTGGTGCTGGCAGAACACTGTAAACCCCCGCAGTTACTCTTCTTTGACGCAGAAACAGGCCCTGCAGTTGTCATTTATTTTAAAAATTGTAATGACATTGACATGCCCCAGTCAAACAGGGGCAGAAAAATTTGGCTTTGGGTATTGGTGCTGGCAGAACACTGCAAACCCTTGCAGTTACTCTCGTTGGGCACAGGAACAGGACCTGTAGTTGTAATGTATTTTAAAAATTGTAATGATATGTCCCAGTCAAACAGGTGCAGAAAAACTGGGCCTTAGGTGTTGGTGGTGGCAGAACACAGTAACCCCTCGCAGTTACTCTTGTTGGGCGCAGGAACAGGCCCTGCTGTTAAAAGTTTTTTTGTCCTCTCTGCTCGCAACCTAAGCCAACCCTTGCACATCACTTTTGGACTTGCCCTTCCATAATATCTTTTCGGGAACATACCATAGCCTTCATTCATAGTATTACCATGCTCATTCTCCCCAAAGATCCCCTCATACTTATCTTTTGTTATTGGGACAAACAGCTTTTAACGGGGTCCTCCCAGGATTGCAGTCACCCAAATCCCTGGATACAAATCACATTGCTACTCGCCCGGAAAGCTATTCTGAAAAATTGGACCCTTTCATCCCCCCCAACAACTGCTCAACTTCAACGTGATCTCCGTCTTACTTTATATAGGGAAAAGCTCACCACGGACTTCTCACACCCAACCGCGATGAAAACATTTTTCAAGAGATGGCAGGCCTTCATGGAAAAGACCTTTCCGAAAGAAGAATTGGATCTAATCCAAGACCCATCGCATCATTGCCATCATTATCTCAAGACCCTATATGACCGGGATGGTTAACCAGCAATACCTTGTCTACACGTCTAAACTTTCTACTAGTGTCCAATCCAATTCGACATATCCTACCCCCCCCTTCCTATTTTACTGGTCATTATTGACTCAGCTTTGGAAATAGTTCCTAAACCAAACCGTCCATCCAGTCCCTCTAGAGTAGTTTTCATTGTAAATCCTGCGTCTTTTCTAGTTGGTATGATACCCATCTCTCTGTATATGGCTAATGGACTTACTCCCTCATCCCTCGGGGCAGGCGGTCACGGGGTGATGCAGCTACCAGCTAGACCCTCAAACACACACGGGAAGGAAATCCTCCCATCTGACAAAGCCTGCTCTCTTGGTGACCCACCCGAACCTGAAGGGATCTGGGATTCCTTAACAAGCCACGTTTATCATTTGACATTTGTTGTTTTGCATAAAAATGTCAAAAATTATCTACACCTCAGTGGCCGTATTCGGCTACTGAACTGTCACCTCTCTTTGTACTTTACTAATCTGTTAATAAAAAATGTATTAAAAAAAAAAAAGTAGTTTATTAGTTAACAAAAGAAAACATCTGTTCATTTTTTTTTTTTAAATTGTAATGACATGCCCCAGTCAAACAGGTGCATAAAAAATTGGGCCTTGGGTGCTGGTGGTGCCCTAAACACAAAATATTGTTGGAAGTTAGCATCATCAGGTTTCAGGACAGAAGGAATAGCATAGGCAGTCTTCAAGGGTTCTCAGATTCCCTAGCAAATTCAATCTGTTGCATCAGCATCAGGGGCTTGATAGCTGCTGATCCAGGACTGATTCATTTGTATAAATGTGAGCCTATCAACCGAGTCCTTGGACAGCCACACTCTATAATCTGTTACGAATAGTGTTGAGCGAACCCGGACTGTAACGTTCGGGTCCGTACTGAACTTTCGGGTGTCCGGGACCCGGACCCGAACACGGACATTTCAAAAAACGTTCAGGTTCGGGTTCTGGGTTCTGGTAGTTGATCACGCATGTTTAATAGCTGCAGGGCAGCCAATCAACAAGCGTTTCACTGGTTTGCCCTTAGAAGCCATCACAGCCATGCCTACTAATGGCATGGCTGTGATTGGCCAGTGCATCATGTGACCCAGCCTCTTTATAAGCTGGAGTCACAGTGCTGCATGTCACATGCTCTTGGGTTAGGGTAGGGAGAGGATGCTGCCAGCGTTTTTGTGAGGGAGAGATTGCAGACATTTTAACATCTGATCCTGCATCCTGAGACTACTGTTGCTCTGAGGGACAGATTGCAGAAATTTGAGATTTCACATACTGCTGCTTTGAGTGACAGATTGCAGATCAAACTCTGCATAACACAACGATCGCTACGATCGCACACAACGATCAGATTGTGGGATCGTACACAACGATCAGATTGTGGGAGTAATTTGAGATTTCACATACTGCTGCTTTGAGCGATCTGACTGCACTAGGTAGAGGCTTCTGCTTAGAGGGACAGATTATTGTTCAAAAATCATCTCCTAGTTTATTTGATTTTAATTTATTTTCCCTATCCCCATTTTTTTGTAGGGCACTTGCCCTACTCTTACCCCCATTTTACTTCCTTTTGCAGCCCTCTAGCACTTGCCAGGACTTTGTTACAGCCATTTTTGTGCCTAAAAGTTCGGGTCCCCATTGACTTCAATGGGATCCGGGATAACATTCGGGCAACGTTCGGTGCCGAACCCAGACTTTTTTCCTAAGTTTGTTCGGACCCTCCGAACCCGAACGTCCAGGTGTTCGCTCAACTCTAGTTACGAACCCTCCAGCTGCACTGAATGTCCATTCAGAAAGCACACTGGATGCAGGAAAGGCCAGTAGCTCAATTGCATATTGAGCAATTTACAGCCAGTGGTCCATCATCAAGACCCAGTAACTCAGTGTATGCAAAGGTCTCCAAGTCTGTTCTTGCCCCTAGATATTCCTGCATCACATAATGCAGGCACTGACGATGGTTGCTTGAATCTATCAGCCCTGGGCGCTGAGGACTGAAAATTTGTTTAAAGGCATTGGTCATCCGGCCACCTTCTCCACTGCTCTTCCTCTGATTGAAGGAAGCCTCAGAAACACTTTGTCCAGCAGCAGGAAATGGTAACCTCCCAGGGTCTGGCAAGACATTGCACAAACTTTTTTTCAAGCTATCCTGAAGATGTTTCATCCTCTGCTCCCTCTGCGAAGGCAGGGTGAGCTCTGCAACTTTACCCTTGTAATGTGGATCAAGAAGGGTTGCCACCCATTAATGATCCCTCTCCTTGATACCACAAACCCTGGGGTATTTAGCAAAATTTGCAGAATCAGGGAGGCCATGCAGCATAAGTTTGAGCAGACTTGAGAGTCCTCTGGGTCACCGAGGATGACATTATCAGGAACTACCTCCTCCCAGCCACATACAACTCCTCGGGTTTCTGGGGACTGAAAACCATGATCCCTTGAAGACTGCTGCATGTTATCCTCTACATCCATGCTGTCACAATCCTCCTCCTCCCCTTCTTCCTTTGTGTTTGGTGGCCTTGCAGGAATGCTATCTGCATAAAGGGGTCCTTGAGAGGAAAGGAAGTTCTCCTCTTCCTCCCTCTTTTCTGTCTCAAGTGCCCTGTCCATGATTCCACGAAGTGTGTGCTCCAGGAGGAAGACTACAGGGACAGTGTCACTGATGCATGCATTGTCACTGCTCACCATCCTTGCCTCAAATGGTGGCAGGACAATGCATGCAACCTTGATCAGTAGCCACTGGCATGGTGAAAAAAAACAAGCTCCCCTGAACCTGTCCTGGTGCCATGCTCACACAGATACTCATTGATGGCCCTCTGTTGTGTGTGCAGCTGCTGCAGCATTGTCAATGTTGAGTTCCACCTGGTGGGCATGTCACAGATGAGGAGGTTGGTGGGCAGGTTCAATTCTGGCTGAATGTCAGTCAACCGAGCACTAGCATTGTATGACTGGCGGAAATGACCACAGACTTTTCTGGCCTGCCTCAGAATATCTGGTAAGCCTGGGTACCTGGTCAAGAAACGCTGCACCACCAAATTCAGGACATGTGCCAAGCATGGTACATGCGTAAAGTGTGCCTGTCAGAGGGCAGAGAAAAGGTTCGTGCCATTGTCGCATACAACTATTCCTGGCTCAAGCTGACGTGGCGTCAACTACTTCTGAGCCTGCCCACGCAGAGCTGACAGAATCTCTGCTCCTGTGTGGCTCCTGTCCCCTAGGCAGACCAACTCAAGCACTGCATGGCATCTTTTAGCCTGCCTGCTTGCGTAGCCCCTAGAAAGGTTTGTGAGCACTGCGGGTACAGAGGACACTGCTGCAGCAGAGGCCACAGAGGAAGAAGAAGAGGAGGGGTGGAGGAAGCAGATGTGACAGAAATGGCACCATTTTTTTGGAGGCGTAGTGACAGAACTAGCTCCAACACCGAACCCTGTCCTGCATCCTTCCCAGCTGCCAGCAGAGTTACCCACCATGAAGGAAAGGTAACGTCTCTGACCGGGTCTGCTGGACCATGAATCAGCGGTAATATGTACTTTGGAGGCCAAATCGTTGCCTTCCACATGACAATAGAGCAATGGATTGGCCTTACGTGAAAAAAATGTCTTTTGAGAACCTGCCGCTATGGTACAGAACATTCCACAAATTCACAAAAGGGGGCAGAGTCTACCAGCTGAAAATGCAGCAGATGTAGTGCTAGCAATTTGACGAAGCTAGCATTTAAACACTGAGAATGTGCATGGCTGGGACAGTATTTTTTTTTAACGGTTCAGCAACTGGGGTAGGGAAATTTGCCTGTTGACATCAACTGGTGGTGTACTGCTAGCAGATTGGCTGCAAGTACTTGTGGCACCCATTGCTAGATCTGTATTCCTCTCAGCGCGGGCTTTTGAGAGGAATGGAGGTATAGTGGGGATTGAGGTCACAGATGAGGAGCAAGGAGAAGTCCGCCTTGTTTTATGATGTGGGTCTTTTAGGTGCTGTTGCCAACAGACTGCATGGCAGGTTGTAATATGTCTTGTCAAGCATGTAGTGCCCAAGCGACTGCTATTCTGGCCGCGCTTGATCCGCTTCAGACATAGATTGCAAACAGCAATGGTGCCATCTGTGTAGAAATAAGTGGTGTGTTCCCCTGCGCTACCACTAGTAAATGAATATGAATGTACCAAACAGAGATGTGTCTAAACAATGTGTGAATGGGTAATGTGAATATGCTGTAGTATGGATCTGTGTTCACAGTTACACATATAAAGCATAAAATAAAAAAATACTGTGCAATATTCTACCAATTATTACCAAGTGTAAGTAAAAATAAATGGATAGTGCAAGTACAAAATATCATGAAAGTGACTAGTGCTCCAATATTTCAATAGTTCATATGCATAAGGAAGAGTTCATAACTTCTTAAATATAAAAGTGACAGACCACATGAAAATCCAATAAAGTGCTTCAAATAATGTAAAGGTGCTTTAAACACTCTGTGAGTCTTCATGTGCTGAATGCTTCAGGAGTTGTGCATTTATCCTCCACCTTAGTGCAATCTATGCGTTCAACTAAAAATTAAAAATCACCTTAAGCTATAATATCTTTGATGTCAGCGAAGGGGTCAGTCACCATAGGTCAGTACACTCTTTTCCTGTGGCTTTGGTGTGTTTAAACTTCCAGCGCTCAGATATGGTCAGCAGGGCATAAAGGGTTAAATGGAAGGGACCCTCATGGTGTAGCATTTAAGCAATGAATGGTTTATTAAATAGTAAATGCTTACATTAAAAGTTGATATAAACAGCTTTAAACAGGTAAAAATCGGCCGATTTATAGCTTAAAGCGGAGTTGCACCCTAAAGTGGAACTTCCGCTTTAATGGAAGGTGACCTCCTGACATGCCACAATTGGCATATCATTTTTTTGGGGGGTGACCAGGGACCCTGTTTCACAGGGTCCCAGGTCCACTTCCTCCCCTGGCGCCGCGGCTCAGGGAAGGAAGTCCACCTTACCCCTCCCTTTCAGCGATCTTCTGGGACACGTCACAGGTCCCAGAAGATACGCCGGAAGTAACAAGGCGCAGCATGCATGCACAGTGCGTGCCCGGCTTTGAAGCCAAAGCCGGGTGCCCACAGTTATGGTGCCGGCGCCGCCAAGGGGAGGGGGCAAAGAGCAAGCCCTCAGGAGACTGTATCGCTGGAGCGAGGGACAGGTGTGTGGCCGATTGTTAAAAGTCAGCAGCTACACTTTTTGTAGCTGCTGACTTTTACATGCTTTAACCACTTCAGCCCCGGAAGGATTTCCAGCTTTAGGACCGGAGCCCTTTTTGCGATTCGGCACTGCGTTGCTTTAACTGAAAATTGCGCGGTCGTGCGATGTTGTACCCAAACGAAATTTGCGTCCTTTTTTTCCCACAAATAGAGCTTTCTTTTGGTGGTATTTGCTCACCGCTGCGTCATTTCTGATCGCCGCTATAAACAAAAGAAGAGTGACAATTTTGCAAAAAAAACCAAATTTCTTACTTTTTGCTAGAATACAAATCCAAAAAAAAATATAAAAAAACATTTTTTTCACCGTTTTTGGCCGATTTATATTCTTCCTCATATTTGCGATAAAACAAATCACAATTGGCGTTTATTGATTGGTTTGCGCAAAAGTGGTCGCGTTTACGGATGATGAGAATTCATTTTTGGGTTTTTTTTTTTTTTTTTACTAGTAATGGCGGTCTGCGATTTTTAGCGGTACTGCGATATTTCAGCGCACATGTCGGACTATTTTGACACTTTTTTGGGACCATTGGCATTTATACAGCGATCAGTGCTATAAAAATGCACTGATTACTGTGTAAATGCCATTGGCAGTGAAGGGGTTAACCTGTAGGGGGCGCTCTAAGGGTTAAGTATGTTCCCTGGGCGTGTTCTAACTGTAGGGGGACTGCCCTGGCTGGGGAAGGGAAGTGGTCACAGCCTTCGTATACAGGAAGGCTGTGATCACAGCCCTTCCCCCTCACACAGAGCGGAGGTCCGTGTTTACTTACACGGACCTCCGTTCCTTCGCTCCGGGGGGGCCATCGTGGGTAGCCGGCCGCACCCGCTCCCTGGCCCTCCCCGAACACAGTGAGTGCGGCCGCCGTCATATGACGGCGATTTGCGCTCACAAGCCACCTTGCCGCCGTCAATTGCCGATAGGCAGTCGGCAAGGGGTTAAGGTGATTTTTAATCATCATGGAGGTGAGCGCAACAATGAGATCTAGTGCACAAGTGTTGAAAAAAGCCTACACCATTGAAGTTTGGGAAGACAACGGGGACCTATGGAGCTCTGTGGTATGATGCAATAGGGTGGCTGTCCTTAAGCTGGCCCCTGGAGGACATCCTGCCTTGTTGGAGTTGTTCCTCCTCCTCCTTGCTTTCCTTCTCTCTTTTCTCAGGTACCCAAGTACAGTCAGTGTCCTCATCATCCCATCCCTCCTCATCCCTCCTCATCACTGGAGCAAACTTGGCAGTATGCTGCAGCTGGGGGATTTATGACTGCTAGTTTATTGTCCTTGTGTGGCACCCCCTCTCTCTAGGCTTACGTTACTCCCTTCCTCAACCTGCGAACCAACATCAGAGCCTTCAAATTGCTGCACATCCTCCACTAAGGTTGAATAATTCTGGTGACTCCTCCGTGCATGATGGTGGGGGCTATGGAAGGAGTAACTGTGGGCAAGGACCCGTGGAATAGGCCACTTTGGCAGCTGTGTTGGAAGACAAACTAGTATGGGTGTCAGAGGATGAGGAGGATGAGGACAGCTTAGTTATCCACTCCACCAACTCTTCTGCATGTTGTGGCTCAATAACACAACCAACAATATAAAAAAAAAAGAACAAGCCTGACCGGCGCTATCGCTCTCACTCTCTCATATTGGTCACTGGATGTTCAACATGACACCTCATGGCAACAAACTCTATGAGGATCTGAAAAAAAGAATTGTTGCTCTACATAAAGATGGCCTAGGCTATAAGAAGATTGCCAAGACCCTGAAACCGAGCTGCAGCATGGTGGCCTATACCATACAGTGGTTTAACAGAACAGGTTCCACTCACAACAGGGCTTGCCATGGTCGACCAAAGAAATTGAGTGCACGTGCTCAGCGTCATATCCAGAGGTTCTCTTTGGGAAATAGATGTATGAGTGCTGCCAGCATTGCTGCAGAGGTTAAAGGGGTGGGGGTCAGCCTGTCAGTGCTCAGACCATAAGCCGCACACTGCATCAAATTGGTCTACATGGCTGTCTTCCAAGAAGGAAGCCTCTTCTAAAGATTATGCACAAGAAAACCCGCAAACAGTTTGCTCAAGACAAGAAGACTAAAGACATGGATTACTGGAACCATGTCATGGGGTCTGATGAGACCAAGATAAACGTATTTGGTTCAGATGGTGTCAAGCGTGTGTGGCGGCAAAAAGGTGAGGAGCACAAAGACAAGTGTGTATTGCCTACAGTCAAGCATGGTCTGGGGCTGCAGTGGAGCTGTTCCAACTTACAAACAAATACAACTTAAGAACAAACCTACAGTCCCTATATTGTGTGTAACCCGGGGACTGCCTGTATATTTTTACACCTGAACGGACTCTATATACTATACACTGAATGAGCCGTATATAGTCTACACTAAAGGCAGTGTAATATATATATATATATATATATATATATATATATGTATATGTACAGTCCTGCTCACCATTATTGGCACCCATGAAGTTTATGTACATATTGTGGAATATCTACTGAAGGAAATGTATCAAATTAACCAACATATTACTACAGATAGCTTGTGTTTGACAAAAAAACTGTAAATGATAAATAACATTTAAAAAGATAAACTTTATGAGGAAAACAGAGAAAACCATAATGCTTGCCTTGTCAGTGGTATTGGCACCCTTTGCTGCAAATCAGTATGGAAACCCAATTTGGCTCACCTGTTGCAGATCTCAAATGAGGATCACCTGTGATGAATTGCCTCCACCCATGTGACCCAAATTAGCCAATAAATGAACATTTTGGTTTTATAAAAAGCCACCTGTTATTCCCTCTTCATGTGTGACAATGGTAAAGACAAAGGAGCTGTCTGACGACACCAGAAATGCTATTATTTGCAAGCACAAGACCTCCAAAGGGTATAAGGCCATCTCCAAAGGCCTTGGCATCCCTGTTTCAACGGTGCGTAATGTTATTAAGAAGTTTTCCAGGCATGGAACTGTCTAGTTAAAAAGAGAAGGGGGGTGCAGGTCCCTCCAAGAACTGTCAAGGTACGGACCTTTTGAAGAATTATTGTAATGCGTGGCAACTTTGTCCCTACGGTTCCGGAAACCTCTACCGGAATATGGGAAACCTCCAGAACACGAACGTTTATTATCGTAAAGACCACAGCAGTCT
>BLSH010433793.1:40419-55456 GCA_018402905.1 Glandirana rugosa | reverse complement strand
TCCCCCCCCCCCCCCCCCTCCAGTGCCATATTTGGCACGTTTCACAGGGGAGGGGGGAACGGGTACATGTTTTTGACAGGTACCCTTCTCCACTCCCGGGAGACAGCGCTGTCCCTTGGAAGTTTGGCCCCCCTCCTGCTTCCCTCGCTGCTGGGCCACTTTGTAAGCGCAGCACGCCTGGTGCATGTGCAGTAGGGAACTGGCAATGAAGCCAAAAGGCTTCACTGCTGGTTTTGCTTACAATGAATGGCGGCGGCAGCACCCAACAGCCGATCCGAAAATCGGCTGAGTTGCCGACATCACTGGCTCCCTTGTACAGGTAAGTGTCTATATATTAAAAATCAGTAGCTACAGTATTTTTATTTTTTTTCGCCAGGCGGAACATCGCTTTAAAGGAAGTTTAACAATCAGATTGTAACGTCTCAGAAACGTCTCAGCTTTACTATCTCAGAAAATCACACAATGTATGTGGGCCAGCTGTTGAAATATGTTGTGATCCTTTCTACCCATTTTTTAGTATTTTTAGGACAATATAAGACATATCTTCATCAGTGAAGGATGCAAGCCCTTTCTTCTTTGTATATTTGGATCTAGTACTGAATATCAGTCTGAGAACTGCAGGGAATATGTGAGTCTCAGATTGTCTCACTGAGGAAATGTCAGTTTTAGATGGAGTTGTTTTATTGTTGGGTTTTGCATAAGTTAATAAAAGTGTATGGACATACCCTCCAGTGGTCGATGTTATTTCTGCTTGAATGTCTTTTTCTCCAGGTTTTGCACAGAGCAGTTTGATTGCATTTAGCGCCGAGTTATCTCCTGTATGATCTGGCTCCACCTTAAACAGATACAAAAGCTTTATGAAAATATCTTTTTGTTTAGTTCTTGGAGAATTACAGTATTTTTAATGATATAGACTTTACAATGAAAATTAAAAATATGGCGTGTTTATTTAGAAATATTATTGCAGCGTTTCCCTTATGTGCCTACTCTTCTATGTTTTTGTTATCGGATTAAATGCTCATTTACACTCGCTTCAAAATGTGGCATTGGACACATTGTAGTAAAGCACTCTGATTGCCGACCAAAGCCCCTGTCACTAAATAAAATGGTTACCTTACAGTGTTAATTTCGTCAACAAAAACGTTTGTCAAAATTTTTATCAGCAGCATTTTTACAGTGACGAAAACTAAATGAAAAGTACAGCACATTTTCGTCCACTGGCGAAAATGATGCCAAAAATCAATTCAGTTTTCCTTAACGAATGAAAACTACATGAAAATGTGAGGCAGGGACATTTACCCTCGTGAATTAACTTCCAGGTTCCATGGTGCTCTGCCTGCTTTCGCTCCCAGCAAGCAAACGACTGTATGCAACCAGCATTACAGGTCTCCGAGTCCTCACACCATGATGACTGCCAGAGATTAGAGCAGCACTGTGCATTACAGCCAGGCCTCCTGAGTCCCAACGAGAGTCCCACTCCTGAGGCCTCCCCTCAGACCACCGTCTGTCCAGAGCACTGTGTGTGCATTACAGGCCTCCTTTGACCATTGGCAGTGGTATCCAGAGCACTGTGCATTACAGGTAATCCCGATTACAGGTAATCAGACCTGAGACCACCACCCAGCACTACAGGCCTACTCAGACCACTATCCAGACAACTGTGCACATAGCTCCCAACTGTCCCTGATTTCAACGGACTGTCCCTTATTTGAAGCAATGTCCCTCTGTTCCTCTTTCCTCCTCATTTGTCCCTCATTTTGGTCTGATCTGTATAGCTGTATATAAAATCAACTGTTTATCTTCCAAAAAGTTTTTCCCAGTGCTAAACCTTTCATCCAAATTCTAAATTGCTGCATTTGTATATTTCAAAAGCCAATATGTAGCGCTACCCCCACAGGGGCTGCTTAAGTATGTTCAGTCCAACCCCATAAATAAATAAGAAACACACACGTTATTATAAAACACAGAAATTGTCTTTACTGTAATATTTCTGTGGAATAACCATTGGCAATATGTTCAAGGAATGTAATAGAAGAACAATAGCTGACATTATAAGCAATATAACTCAATAGTACGTTTAGGCTGCTTTCTGTAGCAGATTGGTTACCCTTACTGCAGTTTGGCTCTATGAAGAGCAGAAGACTGACCCCCTCTATGTCAGACCCCTCTCTTCTGTCTCCTGGCACTTGGGATGGGCCCGCGGTTGGAGTCAAAATTAAGTTTAACTCGAACATCAGGCATTCGCCCGTTCGGCGAATTTAGAACATTATGGGGCATTCGCTGCGACTTAGCCACTGCGGAGCGCCCCATAATGCATTGCGCGCAGACGGTGCGCACAGCTCCACCCCATTGGGAAGGCTCCCGCTGTCTGCTTGCTTTTTGCTGACAGTTTATTTATATGGTAGGGCCACCCGGCGACGTAAGCAAGCGACCCCATCCTTTCTGACGTCATGTGACGTCAGAGGGGGTGGGTCACGCACGTACGTCACCGAGTGGCCCCGCCTTGCCATATAAATAAACTGTCACAACAAACCGAGCTCAGTTGGCGGGAGCCCTTCCATAGAAGAGGAGCTGTTGCAGCTTTTTTTTTTTCTAGTCCGTCACGTGCCATGATTGATGATGGATTGCAACGGGGGCACTTATTTTTCTTTTTAAATAAAGGAATGGTCCCTAATTGTCTCCTGTGGTTTTTTCTTTTTTGACACTTTTGGTGAATTGGTGGGGGTACGATGTACCCGATACTAATTTACATAGGGGGGGTCGGGATCTGGGGTCCCCCTTATTAAATGGGGCTTCCAGATACCGATAAGCCCCCGCCCCTAGACCCCTACAGCCACAGCCCAGGGTTGTGGGGAAGAGGCTCTTGTCCCCATCAACATGGGGACAAAGTGCTTTGGGTTGGGGGGCGCAGAGTCCCCCCTGCCTCAAAGCACCCATACTCCCCATGTTGAGGGCATGCAGCCTGGTATGGTTCAGGAGGGGGGGCCCTCGCTCATCACCCCCCTTTCCTGGGCGGCCAGGTTGCATGCTCAGATAAGGGTCTGGTTTGGATTTTAGGGGGGACCCCACGTCAATTTTTTTTTTACATTTTGGCGTGGAGTTCCCCTTAAAATCCATACCAGAGGGCCTGGTTTGGACTGGGGGGAGGCCCCACGCAAATTTTTTCAGTGATTTTTCTGTATATTGTCGGAAGCCGGAAATACATTACAGTTGCAATAATAAATGGCAATTTTTCCTTCACAAATGTCATTTTGCTCCGGCTATGTTCTAAACATCACAGAGATACACCCTTTTACAGTCAGACTAAGGGACCTCCCCAGGCACGATATTTAAAGGAATATTTGATTTTTATTGTTTCACTTTAAGCATTATTAACCACTTCAATACAGGACGTTTATACCCCCTTCCTGCCCAGACCAATTTTCAGCTTTCAGCACTCTCACACTTTGAATGACAATTACTCTCTCATGCTACACTGCACCCAAACAAAATTTTTATAATTTTTTTCACACAAACAGAGCTTTCTTTTGGTGGTATTTAAGAACCTCTGGGTTTTTTACTTTTTGTGACATAAGTGAAAAAAGTGTGAAAATTTTGAAAAAAAAACACTTTTTTTTAGTTTCTGTGATAAAATTTTGCAAATAAGTAATTTTTGTTCATACATTTGGGCCAAAACCTATACTGCTACCTATCTTTGGTAAAAAAAAAAATAACCCAAATACGTGTATATTATTTGGTCTATGTGAAAGTTATAGAGTCTACAAGCTATGGTGCCAATCATTGAAAATTGATCACACCTGATGCAATGATGACCTACAGTTGCAAGAAAAAGTATGTGAACCCTTTGGAATGATATGGATTTCTGCACAAATTGGTCATAAAATGTGATCTGATCTTCATCTAATGGCTCGTACACACGGGACGACGATCGTGCACACGACCGTGTTGAATCGTACGTTGACGGTCGTATGTAGCCCACTGACATGCACACGACGGTCGTACATACAACTTGCGGCTGGCCGAACGTGATGACGCGAACGAGCGTATAATGAGGAAGTAGCGTCACCTTTTGGGCTCCTTTCTAATTTCATGTTAGTTGAAAGTGGACTTGGCGCATGCGTGTTTAGCACAATACAACTTTGTTGAACACAGCTGCTCTACACACGACTCAACGGTCGTATGCGAGCTTGTTGACACGACCAAGTTTTCTAGTCTGCACATACAACTCCCACGAACGACCGTCGTACGTTCAACTGTTGAAAGCGCCGCCACAGACGAACGATTCTGCATGCAACGGTCGTGAGTACGACGTGTTGAACACGATCGTCGTCCCGTGTGTACGAGGCTTAAGTCACAACAACAGACAACCACAAATAAGTGAAGTGAAAAAAGCTGCGCTTTGTGTCATAAACTCAATAGAATGAAATGAATCAAATCAATTCAGTGTATAACTCAGAATGTGACATACATATATAATCAAAAATAATGAACCGTGAATATGAATCAACATAAACACAAATATCCTTACACAAAAAAATGAGTAATTAAAAACCAAAGTAAAAAAGCAAAAGTACAATGACATATATGGCAAAATTCAAAAAGTCCAAAATGTGTGTTAAGTTCCAAGTGTGTTTTCAACCAAAATGTGCATATATATTCCTCCACCACACCACTTCCAATGTGCGCGGCTCCTCCACCAAACAAAGAGGAGCATCCAGAAGAAGTCCACTAGGACGAAATTGATCGAGCTGTACTGCTGTTTCTGTTCTCACCGCGAGTCTATGTTTGCTGACTGTTCATCTTTGATACTCAGTGCCTACTACTTTTGGATTTTCTGTAAGTGCATTACTTTTTAATAAATGTGATTGCTTTTATGGTATCACACTATTGTGATCTTTTTTCCATATGGCTGCATGGATCTTTAACGGGAATTGAGAGTTGAATATCCAACATTGGAGGCTGAGTGGAGGCTTAAAGTCCACGCAGGCATTTATTGACCCCCCGTAATAGAGGGTCATGGAGCTCTGGTAAGGAGAATCTTTGTTTGGTGGAGGAGCCGCGCACATTGGAAGTGGTGTGGTGGAGGAATATATATGCACATTTTGGTTGACAACACACTTGGAACTTAACACACATTTTGGACTTTTTGAATTTTGCCGTATTTGTCATTGTACTTTTGCTTTTTTACTTTGGTTTTTAATTACTCATTTTTTGTGTAAGGATATTTGTGTTTATGTTGATTCATATTCACGGTTCATTATGTTTGATTATATATGTATGTCACATTCTGAGTTATACACAGATTTGATTCAATTTATTCTATTGAGTTTATGACACAAAGCACAGATTTTTTCACTTCACTTATTTTTGAGTGGTTAATCCCCCACTTAGAACTCTGCAGCTGTGTCAGGATAAAGATTCTCTTATTTTAGATATAGGGTAGTGCAGTTTTACGTACTTCACTTAATAGACAACCACAGTCTGCTTTTACTAATAACACACAAAGAATTAAATGTTACCATGTTTTTATTGAACACACCATATAAACATTCACAGTGCAGGTGGAAAAAGTATGTAAACCCCTAGACTAATGACATCTCTAATGCCCGGTACACACGGTTCGACGATCGCATGTACGACCGTGTTGAATCGTATGTTGGCTGTTGTATGTAGCATACTGACTGCACTACACGATCGTACGGCCAGGGAAAGAACGTTCAGGTGCATGTAATTAGCATCCAGCCATTCCTGACTTTGGAGCGTGTGTGTTTTGCAGAATACAACTTTGTTGTACCAACTGCTCTGTAAACACGATACAACGGTCATATGAGAGCTTGTTGGTGCGACCAAGTTTTCTAGTCTCCTCATACTACTCCCTTGTACGACCGTCGTATGTTCGACTGTTCAAATCGCGCATACGAACGATCGATATCGCATACAACGGTCGTGAGTACGACCTGTTGTATGCGATCGTCGAACCGTGTGTGCGAGGCTTAAGAGCTAATTGAGGTGAGGTGTCAGCCAAATGGAGTCCAATCAATGAGATGAGATTGGAGGTGTTGGTTACAGCTGCCCTGCCCTATAAAAAACACACACCAGCTCTGGGTTTGCTTTTCACAAGAAGCATTGGCTGATGTGAATGATGCCTCACACAAAAGAGCTCTCAGAAGACCTACGATTAAGAAATGTTGACTTGCATAAAGCTGGAAAGGGTTATAAAAGTATCTCCAAAAGCCTTGCTGTTCACCAGTCCATGGTAAGACAAATTGTCTATAAATGGAGAAAGTTCAGCACTGCTGCTACTCTCCCTAGGAGTGGCCGTCCTGTAAAGATGACTGCAAGAGCACAGCGCAGACTGCTCAATGAGGTGAAGAAGAATCCTAGAGTGTCAGCTAAAGACTTACAAAAGTCTCTGGCATATGCTAACATCCCTGTTAGCGAATCTACGATACGTAAAACACTAAACAAGAATGGATTTCATGGGAGGATACCACAGAGGAAGCCACTGCTGTCCAAAAAAAACATTGCTGCACGTTTACAGTTTGCACAAGAGCACCTGGATGTTCCACAGCAGTACTGGCAAAATATTCTGTGGACAGATGAAACCAAAGTTGAGTTGTTTGGGAGAAACACACAAAACTATGTGTGGAGAAAAAGAGGCACAGCACACCAACATCAAAACCTCATCCCAACTGTGAAGTATGGTGGTGGGGCATCATGGTTTGGGGCTGCTTTACTGCGTCAGGGCCTGGACAGATTGTTATCATCGAAGAAAAAATAAATTCCCAAGTTTATCAAGACATTTTGCAGGAGAAATTAAGGCCATCTGTCCAGCAGCTGAAGCTCAACAGAAGATGGATATTGCAACAGGACAACGACCCAAAGCATAGAAGTAAATCAACAACAGAATGGCTTAAACAGAAGAAAATACGCCTTCTGGAGTGGCCCAGTCAGAGTCCTGACCTCAACCTGATTGAGATGCTGTGGCATGACCTCAAGAAAGTGATTCACACCAGACATTCCAAGAATATTGCTGAACTGAAACAGTTCTGTAAAGAGGAATGGTCAAGAATTACTCCTGACCGTTGTGCACGTCTGATCTGCAACTACAGGAAACGTTTGGTTGAAGTTATTGCTGCCAAAGGAGGTTCAACCAGTTATTAAATCCAAGGGTTCACATACTTTTTCCACCTGCACTGTGAATGTTTACATGGTGTGTTCAATAAAAACATGGTAGCATTTAATTTGTTGTGTGTTATTAGTTTAAGCAGACTGTGATTGTCTATTGTTGTGACTTAGATGAAGATCAGATCACAATTTATGACCAATTTGTGCAGAAATCCATATCATTCCAGAGGGTTCACATGCTTTTTCTTGCAAATGTATCTCACTTCTTGAGGCCCTGAAATGTCAGTAATGTACAAATACCCCCCAAATGACCCCTTTTTGAAAAGTAGACATTTCAAGGTATTTAGTAAGAGGCATGGCGAGTTTTTTGAAGTTGTACTTTTTTCCCACAATTCTTGGGAAAATTAAGAAATTATTTTTTTTTTGCACAAAATTGTCATAACAAGTTATTTTTCACACAGAGTATATGCATACTTCCAATTACACCCCAAAATACATTCTGCTACTCGCTACAAGTATGGCGATACCACATTTGTGAGACTTTTTCACAGCCTGGCCACATAGAGAGGTCCAAAATGCAGGGAGCACCGTCATGCATTCTAGGAGCAGAATTTTCACATCTAATTTCCTAACGACCTATTACAGTTTTGAAGGCCCTGGAGCACCAGGACAATGGAATTACCCACAAAATGACCCCATTTTGGAAAGCAAACACCTCAACGTATAATCTATGAGGCATTATGAGTCTTTTGAATGTTTAATTTTTTTCCACAAGTCTTCGAAAAACGTGGAAAGAAAATGAAAACGCTTTTATTTTTACACAAAGTGGTCAATTTATAAGATATTTCTAACACATAGCATGTACATAGCAAAAATTACCCCCCAAAATACATTCTGCTACTCATCCCGAGTATGGCGATACCACATGTGTGAGACTTTTACACAGCCTCGCCACATAGAGAGGTCCAACATGCAGGGAGCACCGTCAGGCATTCTAGGAGCAGAAATTTCACATCTAATTTCCTAATCACCTATTACACTTTTGAAATGTACTCAGGTACTTTGATGGACAGGTGGCAGGTACTCAGGTACTTTTATGGACAGGTGGCAGGTACTCGGGTACTTTGATGGACAGGTGACAGGTACTTTGATGGACAGGTGACAGGTCCTCTTTATTAGGGGGGTGATCAGTGTGCTTGGTGTACACAGTAGGCGGTAACGAGCTGCTACCGCAATCTCCCTGTCACACACGATCGGTGTGTGACAGGGAGAAACGCTATAACAACTCGTTACCACGGTTTGTTTACATCACATGACCGTCTGTGATTGACACAGCCAGTCACGTGGTAAAGAGCAAATTCTATTGGCTCTTTATACTGATCGGAGCTGGGCTTTGTCTGAGGGACAAGCCTCAGCTCCGATCGCCGCCCCCCAGGGGTGCGCTCGAGTGGCGTGCATGTGTAAGTCAGTAGTGACCGGCTGTGATTGGACACAGCCGGTCACATGGTAAAGAGCCAATTTTATTGGCTGTTTACCATGATTGGGGGGGGCTGTGTCCCGAGGGGCCCGCAGTAGCGACAAGAAGGGAAAGATGTCATATGACAATGTCCCTGATCGAAGGAGGTTCCCTGCCGACGTCATTTTACAATGACTCGGTAGGGAATTGGTTAAAATCACTGCTCCTGAAAACACTATTGATTTAAAAACTATTTTTTTCATTGATACAAGTCCCCTAGGGCAGGACCCGGGTCCCCATACACTTTTTAGGGCAATAACTTGCATATAAGACTTTAAAAGGAGCACTTTTGATTTTTCATGTTCGGGTCCCATAGACTTTAACGGTGTTCGAATGTTCGCACAAATTGTTTGCCTGTCCGCATGTTCTGGTGCGAACCGAACCGGGGGGGTGTTCGGCCCATCCCTACCTGGCACCACAGGCCCAATAACAAACACTGTAATCAAATCAACAGTATATATCTTAACTTCTCGGATAGGCTGTCCCACACACTCACTGCATATAGGGTGCACTGGATATATGAGTGTGAGGCCATACGGCAATAGTAACTTGAAGTTAAATAAGTCTTGGCTTCTTCAGCTAGCCACACTCGTTGGTGCACTTAAATTCCTGGGTAGCAGGCCCAAATAACATAACTGACCCGGATCATTAATTGAAGGATGCAAGATTTTCCTCAGCAGGGTGAAAGGACAATGACACCTGTATACAGTGTCTTTCTAACTAAATGGCCTAGTACCCTGAGGCACTACAAATATCAGCAATGATGTCTGTATACAGGGCTGAATATAACTCCGTCTGTGCAGTGTCCTTGTTTCCTGCAAATGGGCCCAGCCCTCTCACCCAATCCTGTGATCGATCAAGGCCCAAACGAACTTCCTGAGATGGGCAGGTATTCTTGGAGGCGACTGGTCACCTCACACTGGAACGCTTCTCTGTCATTGCTGGTGCGCCTGGATGTGCACCTGTAATCCTCTTTCAGGCTGGATGTCCCAACTGGCCCCAGAGGCCTAAGATCGCACGGGAGAAAAACCCAAGAGGCAAAGCCCCTCTCTTAGGTCTTTTCTCTTCCTCTGCCATGCTTTTCATCCCTTCTCCTCAGACATTTACGATGGAGTCTCTCTCCTCCTCCCTCCCAGAGCATGCATGGGATTGTAGTTCCATACTCCATACAAGGCTATGGGGCCATCTGGTAAGGGGACTTCATATTCCAGAATGCCTTGCAGCCCTTTCTGCAGCTTGCTAAAGTCCCTTGCATTGGCGACTGTAATTTGATCCTTCTGTGTGTCTCTGTCTCTACACGGATTACATTACAGCAGTTGTATACCCCCAATCTAATTTATACCTACAGGCAAGCCTATAATAAGGCTTACCTGTAGGTAAAATGAATATCTCCTAAACCTGTACAGTTTAGGAGATATTCGCCCTGCATGCAGCCGCTGACATCAGCGGTGCATGCGCTCTGATGATCCGGCGGAGGCTGCTGTAAAATCAGAGCTCGCTGCCGGAATGAAGAGCTCCCAAATGCGCGCACGGGAGTGACATCTTGTGGCTCCGGCTACTCACAGCGCCTTAATCGCGTACCCGGAAGAAAGAAGATAAACATCATGTCAGCGCCCTCAGCTCTTGCCGAGTCGGGCCTCGTTCTACGGTAAGTATTTCATAATGTGTTAGTATGCGATGAATACTAGCACATTATGCGATTGTCTTGCAGGGGTTTTTTTTTTCACGGGTTTACTACCGCTTTAGGTTCAATCTGGGAAACAAGAAAGAGGGGGAGAAATTCCTCTGCAGGGGCTGACAGGTGCATTTGTCCCTTCTAGAAGAGCCTGTGTATTTACAGTGCCCACTTAGCAAAAGCCGCAGAAATAGCGGGGCACCCGCTACAAATAAAAGGAATAGTAGAGGTAAAAAAAGCCCTTGCGGATTTAACTAATATTTTATTTTTGGTTAATTCTCCATTATGGAGGCATGGCAGGGGGCGTGTCCTATGCCTGCATACTTTTGCTAGTAGGTGTTCCTCATTCCCATCTCAAAAAGTTGGGAGGTATGTCTGTGCAGCATTACAGGCCTCCTCAGACCATCGTCCAGAGCACTGTGGAGCATTACAGCCACCATTCAGAGCACTGTGTGCATTACAGGCCTCCTCAGATTGCCATTCAGACCACTGTGAAGCATTGCAGGCCTCCTCAGATCATCCAGAGCGGTTAAATCTGTATCTGTGAGTTTGTTCAAACCTTAATACCATAAATAATAACATATTAGAATTTTTTACTCCAGGAGTATATAATAAGTTTAGAAATTATAGAGAAATGCTTAAATAATGCATTGCAATTTAACTAAACCCATTAGATTTTAGTCAAATAAAATTATTTTAGTCTACTAAAATGTACTGCAGATTAGTAGACTAAATATGACTAAAACTAAAACAATTGCAGATGACTAAAATAGGACTAAAACTAAGATGGCATTTTAGTCAAAAGACTAAAACTAAATTGAAATTTGCTGCCAAAATTAACACTGCTTACAGTCCTGTTTTCTTTGCTTCATATATTATACCCCATGCCACTTATTTTGTGCTTTAAAGCATCCTTAAAGTGTTAGCTTCACTTTGTTTTGGAGGTATTGCAGGTATGAGATATCCCAGGATGCACTGGATAACCCCGGGAAGACATCGGGGACTGCATTCTGGAGCAACTAGCAGATGGCACATGAAGTATGCAACATGGGAATGCTATAGCATAAGGTGAGCGGGGACCGGAGAGAGGACTAAGCAGCAAAGGATCAGCATAGCTGGGGGACCGGAACAGGAGAAACTAGCAATGTCACATGTCACTGCATGGAAGCAATATAGTGGGAGGTGATCGGAGACCAGAGAGTCAGGTGGATCAGCAAACCAGAGGATCAGCAGAGCTGGGGGTTACTACAGAGTGGGGGAATAGCAGAACTATTATGAACTATTATGAGAACTATACTTAGTGAAGTATCAGCAGAGCTGGGGGTACTATTGAGCAGGGGATCTACTGAACTAAAGTAGTAATAAGCTGGAGATCTGCTGAACAGGGGTACCAATGATCTGGGGATCTGCTGAACAGAGGTACTAATGAGCTGGGGATCTACTGAGTGGGGGTATTACTGAGCTGGGGTTCTACAGGGCCTCTTTAAAACAAATCAAAAATCAACACACACAGGGTATTTGTCAAGCTTAAAAAAAAAACTTAAAAAAAGCATGTTGAAGCGGTAGGCACATAATGTGTGTTAACATCAAAGTGACTTTAACACACATTAAAGCGCCTACCACTTCAACAAGCTTTTTGATGTGTTTTTGATGCTCTGGTGCTGAGATGCTTCAATGATGTTTTAGTGATGCTTTTTTGAAGCTTTAAAGCTGTTGTAACCATAACCACTTGCTGATCGTGTAATGTAAATACATTGGCGCAAGGTGGATTCATTGTTCCGGGAGGGCGTACTATGATGTCACTCCCAGAACTGCACTTCTGCATGCCCCCTGGAGTGCGCACTCTGGAGTATCCGTGACCGTTGGGTCCGGGAGACCCAGCGCATCACGGATCGCGGTAAATGGGCGCTCGCAGTGGCCCTTTACCACGTCAAATGACGGAGCGATCAGATGTAAACAAGCCGGCGTATGTCCAGCTTACCTCTCCCCTCCCTGCGCCGATCGGGGCAGTGTGAGAGGAGAGGGGAGAGATGGGATGCAGCAGCGCTGTGGGCAGGGTCTGAAGAGCCCACAGCCCATATGAAAAATCTACAGAATCCTCAAAAGTGTTCAAAAGTTTAAGAAATGAACCTGATAACTGAAATAATGTGGACTTTGTACAACCTGGACTTTTGCAAGGCTCAATACACGAGAGCCTTTTCTGTTCTGTTCTATGTTGCTGAAGATTACTTTTTTAACTTGAGGACGGTCACTGTCATGTTCTCCTTGTTTCCTTATTTCTCATGAACATTTGCTATACAGTTGAGATCACCCTTATGTATAATTATTATCTTGCCATATGCAATGAAATGTTTTATGTGTATGATTTCAAAACTAATATGTAGGAGATTTGAAAGGGATAAAGAGGATTAGCAGGACTACATGTTAGACTTATATTAGTGATCCTATTGGAGGATCAAAGGGGAGGATTGTAAGGGTCTTGTAAATACCCCCCCTTAATTATGTACTTACTTTGTCCTGTGCTATAACCTAATTTAGAGTGCTTCTTAAACATTGTTTTTTTAGCTGACAAGTTCTAATATTTGGCATTATTATTATTATTATTATTATTATTATTGGAAAGATGATAAAGAACGTGAGAAAGATAACTTTAGGTGGTTTTTGGCGAAAGGCCTAGAAGATGTTTACCGGAATATAATCATAAATACTGATAAATATGTCTAGGACATAATTGGAACTAAGATTGTACAATAATAACCACACATATACTTTATCAAAGTGTGTAGTAATTACTAACAGGTATTATTAACCACATCAGTACCGGGCACGAAAACCCCCTTCCTGTCCAGGCCATTTTTCAGCTTTCAGCGCTATCACACTTTGAATGACAATTACTCAGTCATGCAACACGGTACCCATATGAAATTTGCGTCCTTTATTCACACAAATAGAGCTTTCTTTTGGTGGTATTTAATCACTAGGGAGGGGTTTATTTTTTGCGCTATAAATAAAAAAAGATTGAAAATTTTGTGAAAAAATGCCTTTTTCTTTGTTTCGGTCATAAAATTTTGCAAATTAGTAATTTTTCTTTGTAAATTTTGGCCAAAATTTATACTGCTACCTATCTTTGGTAAAAATAACCGAAATAAGTGTATATTATTTGGTCCTTGTGAAAGTTATAGAGTCTACAAGCTATGGTGCCAATCATTGAAAATTGATCAGATCTGATCACACCTGATATACTGACAGCCTATCTCATTTCTTGAGACCCTAAGGCCCCTTTCACACACACGGACCGTTTGTCCGTTTTTCATCCATCCGTTGATGGATGAAAAACGGACATCAATGCATCTCTATGGAAAAACGGATGACAACTGATGATCATTCATTTGCCTCCGTTTTCATCTGCTTCCGTCAGCATCCGTTTTTTTGAACGGACGAAAGTCCTATTTTTCATCCGTCAAAAAAACCGATCGGACGATAAACGGATGTAAACTGACGAACAGTCAGTTTTTCATCCGTTTTTGCATTGGTAGTGGATGTAAAAAAAAACTGATGAAAAACTGATGACCACAGATGAAAAAACGGATGAAAAAAAACAGATGAAAAAAACTGATGAAAAACTGATGAACTGATAAACGGTCCGTGTGTGTGAAAGGACCCTTACAAGCCAGGAAAGTAAAATACCCCCCAAATGACCCCTTTTTGGAAAGTAGACATTCCAAGGTATTTAGTAAGAGGCATGGTGATTTTTTTGAAGCTGTAATTTTTTCCCACAATTCATTGCAAAATTAAGATTTTTTTTTCTTTTTTTTTTCACAAAATTGTCATTGTAACAGGTTATTTCTCACACACAGCATATGCATACCCCAAATTACACCCCAAAACTAATTCTTCTGCTCCTCCTGAGTATGGCGATACCACATGTCTGAGACTTTTTCACAGCCTGGCCACATACAGAGGCTCAACATGCAGGGAGCGCCGTCAGGTATTCTAGGGACATAAATTACACATCTAATGTCATGAAGACCTATCACATTTTTGAAGGCCCTGGAGCACCAGGACAATGGAATTGCCCACAAAATGACCCCATTCTGGAAAGCAAACACCCCAACGAATAATCATTGAGGCATAATGAGTCTTTTGAACGGTTCATTTTTTTCCAGTCGTTTTTGGAAAATGTGGGAAAAAAATGAAAACGCTTTTTTTTTACACAAAGTTGTCCGTTTATAAGCTATTTTCAACACATAGCATGTACATAGCAAAAATTACACCCCAAAATACATCTGCTATTCCTCCTGAGTATGGCGACACCACATGTGTGAGACTTTTACACAGCCTGACCACATACAGAGGCCCAACATTGAACTAGCACCTTCAGGCGTTCTACAAGCATAAATTACACATCTCATTTCTCAACACCCTATTACACTTTTGAAGGTCCTGGAGCACCAGGACAATGGAATTGCCCACAAAATGACCCCATTTTGGAAAGAAAACACCCCAACGTATAATCTATGGGGCATAATGAGTCTTTTGAACATGTCATTTTTTTCCAGAAGTTTTTGGAAAATGTGGAAAAAAATGAAAACGCTTTTATTTTTACACAAAGTTGTCCATTTATATGATATTTCCAACACATAGCATGTACATAGCAAAAATGACACCCCAAAATACATTCTACTACTCCCCCCGAGTATGGCGATACCACATGTGTG
>BLSH010433793.1:0-19576 GCA_018402905.1 Glandirana rugosa | reverse complement strand
TGTTGTTCCACTCCCTGCACCGCCGTCGTCCACTCACCTACTAACTAGACTTTACTGTCCACGAGAAATTTGTTTAAAGAGCACCTGTCATTTCAGATCAATCATCCACTCACCTGCTGCCGCCACGTCCCTCACCTTGTTGTGTCCCTGCTGTATCACCAGCCCTCCCATCAAAGTGAATGGGACTGTTGCTGAGTCAGCAGCGGGTCAGAGGAGGAGCTGCTGCGGGACAGAGATGACAGTTGCTCTTTAAAAATTATGATTTAAATTAAGCCTTTCTATTAGTGATTTAAATCAAATCCACCCTGGTTTTGTACCATGCGATCAAACCACACAGTGATTGCGATGCGTTTCGGGTGTCATTAAAGTGATTGCAAAGTCACTTTTTTTTTTTATTGTTATACTTACCTGCTCTGTGCAGTGGATTTGCAAAGGGCAGTCTGGATCCTACTCTTCTCTGGTCCCTCTTCGCTGCTCCTTGCAGCTTGCTATGGGGGCACCCGAGCCGAGCTTCAGCTCCATGTGTCTATTCGAACACAAAGCTGCGGTTCGGCCCCACCCCCTCTCTCTTTTGATTGGCTAACTGATTTTGATTAACAGCGGTGGGAGCCAATGGCACCGCTAATGTGTCTCAGCCAATCAGGCTGGGTGGCTGAGGGACCCGTGGACATCGCGGGACAGAGATTGGGCTCAGGTAAGTTTTAGGGGGTCCGAGGGGGGCTGCTGCACACAGAAGGCTTTTTATCCTAATGCATAGAATGCATTAAGATAAAAAAATCTCCTGCCTCTACAACCACTTTAACTTTGTTTTGACACGCGTAATGGATTGCAAACAGTGTGATCACAATGCGGTACGGAAAACGCGTGTTTCCTGCACCACATATGTTTGAAGCGGGGTTAAGAGTATGAGATGGTTGTTAGGCAAGCAGTTGCACAGAAAATGAAGAAGTGAAGCTGTGAGTTACAGACTGCATATCGGGCATCTCTGCTCTTCTTGTGACAGTCATGTGTTACTACCATGTACATACCGTATCTCACAAAAGTTAGTGCACCCCTCACATTTTTGTAAATATTTTATTCTATCTTTTCATGTGACAACACTGAAGAAATGCCACTTTGCTACAATGTAAAGTAGTGAGTGTACAGCTTGTATAACAGTGTGAATTTACTGTCCCCTCAAAATAACTCAACCCACAGTCATTAATGTCTAAACCGCTGGCAACAAAAGTGAGTATATCCCGGGGTGAGTATGTCCAAATAGGCCCAATTAGCCATTTGTCTCCCCTAAATTTACTGTCCCCTCAAAATAACTCAACCCACAGCCATTAATGTCTAAACCGCTGGCAACAAAAGTGAATATACCCCGGGGTGAATATGTCCAAATTGGGCCCAATTAGCCATTTGCCTCCCCAGTGACATGCGACTCATTAGTGTTACAAGGTCTCAGGTGTGAATGGGGAGCAGGTGTGTTAAATTTGGTGTTATCACACTCACTCTCTCATACTGGTCACTGGAAGTTCAACATTGCACCATATGGCAAAGAACTCTCTGGGGATCTGAAAAAAAGAATTGTTGCTCTACATAAAGGTGGCCTAGGCTAAAAGCAGATTGCCAAGACCCAGAAACTGAGCTGCAGCACGGTGGCCAAGACCATACAATGGTTTAACAGGACAGGTTTCACTCAGAAAAAGCCTCACCATGGTCGACCAAAGAAGTTGAGTGCACGTGCTCAGCATCATATCCAGAGGTTGTCTTTGGGAAATAGACATATGAGTGCTGTCAGCATTGCTGCAGAGGTTGAAGGGGTGGGGGGTCAGTCTGTCAGTGCTCAGACCATACGCCACACACTGCAACAAATTGGTCTGCATGACTGTCGTCCCAGGAGGAAGCCTCTTCTAAAGATGATGCACAAGAAAGCCTGCAAACAGTTTGCTGAAGACAAGCAGACTAAGGACATTGATTACTGGAACCATGTCCTGTGGTCTGATGAGACCAAGATAAACTTATTTGGTTCAGATGGTGTCAAGCGTGTGTGGCGGCAACCAGATGAGGAGTACAAAGACAAGTGTGCCTTGCCTACAGTCAAGCATGGTGGTGGGAGTGTCATGGTCTGGGGCTGCATGAGTGCTACCAGCACTGGGGAGCTACAGTCCATTGAGGGTACCATGAATGCCAGCATGCACTGTGACATACTGAAGCAGAGCATGATCCCCTCCCTTTGGAGGCCTTGCCGCAGGGCAGTATTCCAACATGATTACGACCCCAAACATACCTCCAGGACGACCACTGTCTTGCTATAGAAGCTGAGGATGAAGGTAATGGACTGGCCAAGCATATCTCCAGACCTAAACCCTATTGAGCATTTGTGGGGCATCCTCAAATGGAAGGTGGAGTTGCGCAAGGTCTCTAACATCCCCCATCTGCATGATGTCATCATGGAGGAGTGGAAGAGACTCCAGTGGCAACCTGTGAAGCTCTGGTAAACTACATGCCCAAGAGGGTTAAGGCAGTGCTGGAAAATATTGGTGGCCACACAAAACAATGACACTTTGGGCCCAATTTTAACATTTTCACTTAGGGGTGTACTTACTTTTGTTTCCAGCAGCTTGGACATTAATGGCTGTGTGTTGAGTTATTTTCAGGGGACAGCAAATTTACATTGTTATACAAGCTGGGCACTCACTACTTTACATTGTAGCAAAGTGTAATTTCTTCAGTGTTGTCACATGAAAAGATAGAATAAAATATTTACAAAAATGTGAGGGGTGTACTCACTTTTGTGATACTGTATATACTATATACGGTACATATATATTCTTACGCTACCTGAAGGTGAGGGTAAGAATACATAAAAATGTGATCTGTGTATAAAGCTGCAGCGCTATGAGTGAGATATAAACACAAAATGGATTATAAGCAAAAAGTGCTGCGCTAGCAATCATACAAATAATAATGATTATTTGAATAGAGTGAACTTGGTCATTGCAGAGACCCACTACTAAAGCAATAGTGCATTTGAAGAGTAATAAAAAGTCCAAAGATGAATTAATAAAAACAGTCCTCGTTCATATCTTGAAAAAAGGTATATAGTAAGGTGCAAATAGTACGCAAATCCTCTTAGTGCCACCGTGCTTTGGAAGTATTGTTAAAAAATCCCACCACCACGCTGTGATTGCGCTTACCAAATAGAGATGGTCTCTTATTACAGGAGACCCAAAGGAGCCTTTTTTAAATCCACATAAGAATGCGCCGCCAGGGAGTATCCAGATCCCTACTGTTGTGCCTCGGTCACAGGCAATCTTATCTCCATACCGGAATGCGGGATAATACATAAAAGAAAAAGGCTCCAATAGCGTAATATAATAAAGGTAATTGATGTTTAATAAAGTATTGCACTTACATTTAGATGCATAAAAACAGGCGTATCGCAGGAAATGGTAAAATCTCCAGACCAAAAATCATGGTGTGTCAGAGTAGAGCCATAACCTGACCGGTTTCGTCGCTAACGGTCTTCTTCCCAGGGTCTGGCATCCATCTCTGACCACCGCTTTATATAGGAAGAAAGGGGAGGCACGGCTCCATTGTGGAATATTCAATTCAAGCCTCAAATGGGTTCTAAATTCCGGTATTTATGGCCCTTTAGAATGAGTAGAAGTGAGGCTTGATACTCATTTTAACCAATGAGAATTTAGAATCCATTTGAGGCTTGAATTAACCCGGAAACACTTCCAGTATTTATGGCCCTTTAGAATGAGTGGAAGTGAGGCTTGATACTCATTTTAACCAATAAGAATTTAGAACCCATTTGAGGCTTGAATTGAATATTCCACAATGGAGCCGTGTCTCCCCTTTCTTCCTATATAAAGCGGTGGTCAGAGATGGATTCCAGACCCTGGAAAAAAGTCCGTTAGCGTCGGGTTATGGCTCTACTCTGACACACCGTGATTTTTGTTCTGGAGATTTTACCATTCCCTGCGATACACCTGTTTTTATGCATCTAAATGTAAGTGCAATACTTTATTTACCACTTCCACACTGCCTACTGTATATTCACGGCGGCAGTGTGGATGCGTCCCGCAAATCGCCGTAAACAAGCGGTGAATTGCGCGCTAGGGGGCGTGCGTGTGCCGCCGTACTACTGAGGCGTGTGCCCCTGAGGCGAGCCGCAATGGGCGGCCACAGCAAAAGAACAGGGAATCACCGATGTAAACACGGCGGTTCCCCGTTCTGTCAGTGGAGGCATAGGAGATCTACTGATCCCTGTCACTGGGATCAGTTAGATCTCTTATGCCCATAACAGCCCAGCCACCCCCCCCCCGCACAGTTAGAACACACCCAGGGAACACAGTTTTTTGCTTCAAACTTTTTATTGAGATATATAGCCAAAAACAGACATATAGTTACAAACATTCTGCAGTAGACGATTCCGGGGAACACAGTTAACCCCTAGATCTCCCCCTGCAGGTTAACCCCTTCACTGCCAATTGACCTTTACTGTATTACACTATTGGAGCCGTTTTCTCGTATGTATTATCCCGCATTCCAGTATGTAGATAAGATTGCCTGTGACCAAGACACAACAGTAGGGATCTGGATACTCCCTGGCGGCGCGTTCTTATGCGGATATAAAAAAGGCTCCTTCCGGTTTCCTGTAATAAGAGACCATCTCTCTTTGGTAAGCGCACAATACTTCCCAAAGCACGGTGGCACGGAGGATTTGCGTACTATTTGCACCTTACTATATACCTTTTTTTAAGATATAAACGAGGACTGTTTTTATTAATTCATCTTTGGACTTTTTATTACTCTTCAAATGCACTGTTGCTTTAGTAGGGGGTCTCTGCAATGACCAAGTTCACTCTATTCAAATAATCATTATTATCTGTATGGTTGCTAGCGCAGCACTTTTTTGCTTATGATCTATATATTATACACTGAATGAGCTGTATGTAGTCTACATTAAATGCAGCGTATTATATATATATATATATATATATATATATATATATATATATATATATATATGGTACATATATATTCTTACGCTGCCTAAACTGACTCTATACTATACACTGAATGAGCTGTATATATAGTCTACAAGGATTCAAGGTTTGAGGGAGACCCCTGAGACATGATTGGCCAAATGCACCCTGCCTTTTAGCCAATCATGGCTCTCGCTGCAGAGCACGCTGTGATTGGCCAAAGCACGCAGGTTTGGCCAATCAGCGCGTGGCATTTTGTGTGGTCTAGCAATGCATTATGCGGCGCGAACACCCAATTGTCATGAGCCCATAGTAGCATTCATGTCCTGTCTGTTTGCTTACCTCCTTGGTTGTGTCAGCCTAGAGGCTGTGCACATCACCACCTTTGGGCTAAGTAATCTCCTCTCAGTGAACTCCACCCCAGTCTCCAATTAAGGGAACAGTATTTTAGACCATGTGCTGCAAAGCCTCCTTGCTGATCAATGTTGTGTGTGTTTGGCTTCGTGTGTGGTTGTTCCTGTCGTATGCTCTGAGTCTATTTCCATGTACCAACTTTTGGCTTGTTCGGACTATCCCTGCCTGCCTGATACCCCGACCTTCGGCTTGTTCTCTGTTTCTCCTGTGTGCTTGACATGCCGACCTTGGCGTGCTCTCCTGTCTGTCCCTATCTGCTCGTGGCCCTGACCTTTGGCTAAGGCCACTGACTAGCCTTGCTGTTCCTGAACTGTTGCTTACTCTCTTCCACCTGTAGCCAGCTGATTGTGAGCTAGGGGACAATGGGGGCCGCGACCTGGATTCAGTTGCAGCCAAGTCCATCCTCACCACCAGAGGCTATGGCGAATACCTACTGGCTCTTAGATTCCGCTTCCTGGGGAAACCGATGCACTAGTTCCCTGTGTTTCAGTGTCAGTCTGTCACCTGACCCCAGGTGACAATTTGATCGGCCATGGAGCCGGCTGATGTGCCGCTACCTGCAGATGATCCGCTGTAGGGCATAGTCTGCATACTGGAAAACTAGGAGTCTAATCAGACTCAGGTGATGCAATTCCTACAGGATTTGGTGTCCTGCTTTGACCAGCTGCAGGCCTCCCCTGGACCACCAGTCCAACAACCGCAACCTGCGGCCGTATTGTTTCCAGCTATATTCGCAGCCGTTAACCCGTTGCAATTACCGGCTCCATCCCATTACTCTGGGGACTCTAAGGCCTGCAGGGAGTTTCTCAGCCAGTGCACCATTCATTTTGAGCTCCAGCCTCAAAACTTCCCGTCTGATCGGGCTAAAGTGGCCTACATTATCTCTCTCTTGTCCCGCCAGGCTTTAGCCTGGGCTGTCCCTCTGTGAGAGAAGAGTGACCCAGTTTCTAGCCTGTCTAGGTGCTCTGAGGAACCGGGTCATGTTTCTTCAGCAGCTAGCACTCTTTTACGCCTCCGTCAAGAGTCTGCTTCTGTGGGGCAGTATGCTCCTAATTTTTAGATTCTGACTGCTGAGCTGAACTGGAACAATGAGGCCTTATTTGCAACCTTTTTACAGGGCCTCTCTGATCGAGTAAAGGACAAATTAGCAGGGAGAACCATCCCCACGAATCTGGACGATGTGATCTCCCTGTGTAATCAGATTGACATTCGTTTTCAGGAGAGGACTCTAGAAAGAAGACGCCAACATTCCTTGGTCCCTAGTCAGCCTGAAATCCCCTCTCTGTGATCCGTGGAGCATCCCCTGCAAGCTGAGGAACCCATGTAGCTGGGCTAGACCAGGATATCACCCGAGGAGTGTGCTAGGCACAGAACTTTGGACCTATGTCTCTACTGTTGGGGCAAAGGTCATTTTCGTGACACTTGCTCGCTGCGTCCGGGAAACACTCGGGTCTAATACGTCTGGAAGGTGGAGTATTGCACCCAGAAACCTCACCTTCACGTCTCCTTCTGTCGGTGTTACTTCACATCGGCATTTCTTCTCATTCGGTCCTGGCATACCTTGATTCTGGAGCTGCTGGCAATTTTATGGACTGGAAAATGGCTTCTTCCAAGAAGCTTAGCCTTTTCGCCTCTCACCACTCCATTGATGGTCTCGCTGATCGATGGTACGATTCATCCAGGGGGCCCTATCCGCTTCCAGACCCTTCCGGTTAAGATGTCAGTAGGTGTTAGAAAATGGACATGTTTGCCAGTGAATCTGTGGTGCGGCACCAAATGGCGCTATTTAAACCCAGAGACTCCAGCAACAAGTGCTTCTTGTTCTACAGCGTCCGTGACCTGTGAGCCTCAGCTCCTGATACCTGTTCCTGTGTTTGCTCTGCCTCCTGTTGACCCGGCTTGTCCTGACCTGCTGTTCCGCTACCTGCACCGACCCCAGCTATCCACGACCATCCGATTGTCTGCTCCCTTGTACCTCTGCTGCCCGCCCATTAACAAACCTTGCTTGAACTTTGACTACCCGTTTGCCTGATCCTCTTGTACCTTCCTGCCTGCCTGTTGCCGACCCAGCCTGTACGACCATCCTTCTATCTGCACACCTTCTGGAGCCTCACTACATCATCGGTGACCCTCCAGCCCTCGTGCCATCCCGCACCTTTGGGCCTCTGTCTACTCTACCAGGGGTCCTCGAATCGGGTGCGCAAGAGCGGTTGTTCCCTGCACAAGACAGACTCCACCACCAGGTTTGTGACAGAAACGAGCAGCCATGACTGAGTCTGCGCAGGGAACCCACTCCGCCATGGACGATTTGTGTGCACATCTTGCAGGCCTTACCCAAGCCGTCAAGAATTTACAAGAGGGATACAACCGATTAGAAGAACGGGTACAGGAACTTTCCACCGCCCCGGCCTCCGGTGCTTCTGCAGCCCGTACCATTGTGGCCCTGCCCTCGGAACCTAAGGTCCCGCTGCCGGATAAGTTCTCCGGGGACCGGCGCAAGTTCCGGGTCTTCCGGAGTGCATGCGATTTATACCTGGGACTGCAGCAACGCACGTTTTCGCTGGAGAGTACCAAGGTCGGATTCATTATTTCCCTCTTGCAAGGTGAACCCCAGGCATGGGCTCTCAGACTATGGGAGCAAAATGCCCCTGAAGTTGCCACCACTGCAACCTTCTTCCAGGCCATGGCGCAGCTGTATGAAGACCCCCACTTGGCTGCCACAGCAGAGGCTACTCTGCACAACCTCCAGCAGGGCCGCCGCCCAGTGGAGGACTATGCCGCTGAATTTCGGCGCTGGAGCTCGGACACAGCGGCTCTCCTGTTTCAGTTCCGCATGGGACTTTCGGAACCTCTAAAGGACGAGCTGGCACAAGTGGGGATCCCTAAGACCTTGGAGGAGCTGATCACCCTGGCCATCTCCATCGATCTGTGCCTCAGAGAGCGCCACGCCGAAAGGTCTTCTGGGCAGTTACGCCCTACCTGGATGCTTCCTCGGGTTCCCAGCTACCCGACACAGCTTCCCTTTCACCCGACATCGTCCTCCTCCTCTCCGCAGGACGTCTCTGAACCCATGCAGATTGGACTGCTTCGGCCTTCGCTCAGCTCCGAGGAAAGGCAACGCCGGTTCCAGCTGAACATTTGCCTATACTGCGGAGAGCCCATCCACATGGTCAGGATATGTCCCGCAAAGCGCGGTAAGTGCTTGACCACCGTTTTCCAATGACCTGACTAAGTCTCCTGCTCATCTCACCATTTTCCTGTTTTTACAGCTTCCCGGAGGGACTATCTCAGTGCCAGCAATCCTTGACTCCGGGGCGTGTAGTTGTTTTATCGACTTGGACTTTGCTACACAACACCACATTCCCCTGCAACCCAAGGCACATAAACTGGTGGTCCGCTTGGCCGACGGGTCACCCATCAAATCCGGGACTGTTACGCATGAGACGGTCCCTCTTCTCTCCTGCACCCTGGATGGTCACCAGGAACGTCTGCGGCTGGATGCCATCGCATCTCCTCTCTGCCCCATCATCCTGGGATTACCTTGGTTCCAGGCACATAACCCCAGCATTGACTGGACCACCGGAGTCGTCCACTTCCAGTCACCCTATTGCCGCCATAATTGCCTGAGTCCCAGTGATGGAAGGGTCCCCTCACTCCTCTGCCTGGAGTCCGATACTGAACCTGACATTCAGACTCTCCTCCCTCAGGCTTATCATTCGTTCCTGGATGTGTTTAGTAAGAAGGGGGCTGACAAACTCCCGCCGCATAGGCCCTACGATTGCCCTATCAACCTGCTGCCCGGGGCTGAAGTGCCTTTCGGGAGGATTTACCCTCTCTCCGAGCCTGAACTAGCGGCCCTCAAATCGGAACCTGGATGAAAACATCAAGAAGGGGTTTATCAGACCATTCACGTCTCCGGCTGGAGCCGGTATCTTCTTTGTAGAGAAGAAAGATCACTCGCTCCGGCCATGCATAGACTACCGGGAGCTTAACCGGGTAACCATTAAACCTCTACCCTTGGTTCCGGAACTTTTCCAGCGGCTGGGGGTCGGCCACCATCTTCACGAAACTTGACCTACGTGGGGCATACAACCTCATCCATATTAGAGAAGGAGATGAGTGGAAGACCGCTTTCCGCACTCGTTTTGGGCATTACGAATATTTGGTGATGCCCTTCGGCCTTTGTAATGCCCCAGCGACATTCCAGCACTTCGTCAATGATGTGTTCCGAGACTTCCTGGACCTCTTCGTGATTATATATCTAGATGACATCCTGGTCTTCTCTGCTTCCCTGGAGGAACACCGCAGGCACATCACCAAGGTTCTAGGGCGACTCCGGCAGCATGGCTTGTATGCCAAAGTGGAAAAGTGCTCTTTCGAACAGCCTAGTATGCATTTCCTAGGATTGATTATCTCCACAACAGGCACTCACATGGATCCCCAAAAGGTCTCCACGATCTTGGGATGGCCCGCACTAACAGAACGAAAATGGGTTCAGAGGTTTGTGGGCTTCGCAAACTTTTACAGAAAGTTCATAAAGGGATTTTCTGCCATTGTGGAGCCTATCACACGCTTGACCAAGCAGAACACCCGATACCAGTGGTCCCCTGAGGCTCAAGACGCCTTTCAGAGACTCAAGTCCCTTTTCACTTCGGCTCCCATTCTGAAACACCCAGACCCAGCCTTGCCATACATCCTTGAGGTGGACGCATCGGAAACCGCAGTAGGGGCTATCCTGTCCCAGCGCCAGGGTATCAAGGCCCTGTTTCACCCAGTAGCCTTCTTCTCCAGAAAACTAACCGCACCGGAGCGGAATTATGACATGGGAGATAGAGAGCTACTGCCCATCAAATCGGCCCTAGAGGAATGGCGGTATTTGCTGGAAGGGGCTTCTCATCCTGTCCTCATCTTCACGGATCATAAGAACCTGGAGTACCTCTGAACAGCAAAGAGGCTAAGACCTCGGCAAGCTTGTTGGGTACTGTTCTTCTCCAGGTTCCACTTCCACTTAACGTACCGCCCAGGGTCAAAGAATAGTAAGCCCGATGCCTTGTCCCGGATGTTCTCGGAGCCAGGAAATACTGCCCCACCTGACACCATACTTCCGGCACGGAATTTCCTTCTGTCCGATGAGGACTTTCTTTCCAAACTCCGTCAGGTCCAGGCCGGTTCCACTGCTGACAGAGACCCCCGACTGACTGTCAGAGATGGTCTATGGTGGCTAGGACAGAAAATGTTTATCCCAGCAAGTTTACGCCTCAGGATCTTGGGTCGGTGCCATGACCATAAACTGGCCGGACACTTTGGTGCTCGAAAGAACGCGGAGCTCATCTCTCGGTCATTCTGGTGGCCCAACATCACCGAGGACTGCAGGAAATACGTTGGGGCCTGTCCTGTCTGTGCCAGGAATAAGACAGACAAGGCTAAAGCCTGGGGTCTCCTAAACCCTCTCCCCATACCTGAGCGCCCGTGGTCGCAACTGGCGATGGATTCTATTGTGGAACTTCCCCCGTCCGAAGGCTTTACGACCATCTTCGTCATAGTGGACCGAATGACGAAGATGGCACACTTCATCCCCATGAAGGGGACCCCCTCAGCGGCCAAAACGGCCAACACGTTTATAAGAGAAGTCGTCCGACTTCATGGAGTGCCCGGCAATATCGTGTCTGACCGGGGGGTCCAGTTCACGTCCAGGTTTTGGAGAGCCCTATGTTCTGGCTTAGAGATTGAGCTCGCATTTTCGTCCGCTTACCACCCGCAGACAAACGGCCAGACGGAAAGGACGAATCAAAACCTAGAACAATACTTGCGCTGCTTTGCTTCTTTTTCACAGAACGATTGGGTGGCACTGCTGCCGGTGGACGAATTTGCCTATAACAACACCATTCACTCGGCCACCCAGCAGTCCCCATTCTGGGCCAACTATGGATTCCACCCTACTTTCCTGCCCGACCTGAGCCCGGAAAGTTCCGTCCCAGCAGCGCAAGATATCACCAGCTTCCTTCAATCCAACTGCAAGATTCTACAGGAGACACTATCGAGGTCCCGAGAATCTATCAAAGAGGCCTATGATAAGAGGAGGTGGGGGGAGCTGGAGCTCCAACCTGGCAACCGTGTCTGGCTATCCACCAGGAATCTAAAGCTAGCCTGCCCTTCAAAAAAGTTGGGACCAAGATTTCTGGGGCCCTTCCCAGTTAAGAGGAGGATAAACCGGGTGGCATTTGAATTGGAACTCCCGCCATCCCTACGGATCCACCCGGTTTTTCATGTATCCCTACTGAAACCCATGGTCCTCGACTCCTTCTCGGATCGGAAGGTAGGCCCACCGGATCCAATCTTGGCTAATGGAAGGGATTTGGTCCGGAGGAGAACTCCTGGGTACCTGAGGAGAACATCCATGCCCCGGACTGATTCAGGCCTTCAAAAGAAAGCGCCAGGGTGGCGACACCCGGTAAGGCATCCTGAGGCTGCCCCTTGGGGGGGCAATGTTAGAGAATGGACATGTTTGCCAGTGAATCTGGCTGTTTCCGCGGTGGTGCGCGCACCTGTGTGCGTTCGCGCGCGCCCGTGCGCGCCTGTGCACGCGCCGGAAACGTCGCCAAATGGCGCTATTTAAACCCAGAGACTCCAGCAACAAGTGCTGCTCGTTCTACAGCGTCTGTGAATCTATCCATCTTTAGATGATCCCTAAAAACCCTTCTCTTTAAAGAAGCCTATCCTGCTTCTAACTATAACACTGTCTTACTTTCTACATCAGCTCATCCCCCATAGCTATTACCTTTTATATCAATTGACCCTCCCTCTTAGATTGTAAGCTCTAACGAGCAGGGCCTTCTGATTCCTCTTGTACCAAATTGTGATGTAACTGTACTGTCTGCCTTCATTTCGTAAAGGGCTGCGCAAACTGTTGGCGCTATATAAATCCTGTATAATAATAATAATAATAATAATAGTGTACAGTGAAATATATACTAGATAGATAGTGTGATCTATATACAGTCAGTTAGTACAGGCAGTTAAGTGTGTAGAGTGAAACATGTGCTAGATAGATAAATACAGTATCCCACAAAAGTGAATACACCCCTCACATTTTTGTAAATATTTTATTATATCTTTTCATGTGACAACACTGAAGAAATGTCACTTTGTTACAATGTAAAGTAGTGAGTGTACAGTTGTATAACAGTGCACATTTGCTGTCCCCTCAAAAAAACTCAACACACAGCCATTAATGTCTAAACTGCTGGCAACAAAAGTGAGTACACCCCTAAGTGAAAATGTCCAAATTGGGCCCAATTAGCCACTTTCCCTCCCCGGTGTCATGTGACTCGTTAGTGTTACAAGGTCACAGGTGTGAATGAGGAGCAGGTGGGTTAAATTTAGTGTTATCGCTCTCAATCTCTCATACTGGGCACTGGAAGTTCAACATGGCGCCTCATGGCAAAGAACTCTCTGAGGATCTCAAAGAAAAAAATTGTTGCTCTACATAAAGATGGCCTAGGCTATAAGAAGATTGCCAAGACCCTGAAACTGAGCTGCAGCACAGTGACCAAGACCATACAGCGTTTTAACTTGACAGGTTCCACTCAGAACAGGCCTCGCCATGGTCGACCAAAGAAGTTGAGTGCACGTGCTCAGTGTCATATACAGAGGTTGTCTTTGGGAAAAAGACTTATGAGTGCTGCCAGCATTGCTGCAGAGGTTGAAGGGGTGGGGGGTCAGCCTGTCAGTGCTCAGACCATACGCCGCATACTACAGTTTGCTGAAGGCAAGCAGACTAAGGGCATGGATTACTGGAACCATGTCCTGTGGTCTGATGAGACCAAGATAAACTTATTTGGTTCAGATGGTGTCAAACGTGTGTGGCGGCAACCAGGTGAGGAGTACAAAGACAAGTGTGCCTTGCCTACAGTCAAGCATGTTGGTGGGAGTATCATGGTCTGGGGCTGCATGAGTGCTGCCGGCACTGGGGAGCTACAGTTCATTGAGAGAACCATGAATGCCATCATATACTGTGACATACTGAGGCAGAGCATGATCCCCTCCCTTCAGAGACTGGGCCGCAAGGCAGTATTCCAACATAATAACGACCCCAAACTAGGGTTGCCACATCATCCCTTTAATCCAGGACACATATGAATTACACAGGTTCTGAGGCTAATTTAATGCAGATGAGGCACCAAGTGAGTTTAATTACCACCTTAATCAGCCACAGAACCTATGTAATTCATATGTGTCCTGGATTAAAGGGATGATGTGGCAACCCTACCCCAAACACACCTCCAAGACAACCACTGACTTGCTAAAGAAGCTGAGGGTAAAGGTGATGGACTGGCCAAGCATGTCTCCAGACCTAAACCCTATTGAACATCTGTGGGGCATCCTCAAATGGAAGGTGGAGGAGCACAAGGTCTCTAACATCCACCAGCTATGTGATGTCATCATGGAGTAGTGGAAGAGGACTCCAGTGGCAAACTGTAAAGCCCTGGGGAACTCCATGCCCAAGAGGGTTAAGGCAATGCTGGAAAATAATGGTGGCCACACAAAATATTGACATTTTCACTTAGGGGTGCACTCACTTTTGTTGCAAGCGGTTTAGACATTAATGGCTATGTGTTATTTTGAAGGGGCAGCAAATTTACACTTTTATACAAGCTGTACACTCACTACTAGAGTTGAGCGGACACCTGGATGTTTGGGTTCGGCGGGTCCGGCCGAACTTCACGAAAAAATTCGGGTTTGGTACCGAACTTGACCCGAACTTGACCCCGAACCCCATTGAAGTCAATGGGGACCCAAACTTTTCGGCACAAAAATGGCTGTAAAAAAGTCCTGGCAAGTGCTAGAGGGCTGCAAAAGGAAGTAAAATGGGGGTAAGAGTAGGACAAGTGCCCTACAAAGAAATGGGGATAGGGAAAAGAAACTTAAAATCAAATAAAAAAATAAAAATGGGAGGGGGGTGGATGTGGAGTAGGAGCCTAGAGGTTGACTAGGCCATGACCGTGGCAGTGTAGGTGGAAGTGGCGGTGGTGGAGGAGGAGGAGAAGGAGGAGGAGGTAGCCAACACTTTTTGTTGTTTGTTTGTTTTTTTTTTCTAATTAGGGTAGCCCCCAAAATATTGAGGCATATTCAAAAAAACAAGTATACCAATGCTGTGTGAGGCCGGTCAATAATCTGTCCCTTACAGCACCAGCAGGAACCTCTCCCTTTAGAACTAGGAGATGATTATAGAACAATAATCTGTCCCTTACAGCACCAGCAGGAACCTGACCCTATAGCAGTAGGCGATGATTTTAGAACAATAATCTGTCCCTTACAGCAACAGCAGGAACCTGACCCTATAGGAGTAGGCAATGATTTTAGAACAATAATCTGTCCCTTACAGCAACAGCAGGAACCTGACCCTATAGAGTAGGCGATGATTTTAGAACAATAATCTGTCCCTCACAGCAACAGCAGGAACCTGACCCTATAGGAGTAGGCAATGATTTTAGAACGATAATCTGTCCCTTACAGCAACAGCAGGAACCTGAACCTATAGAACTAGGAGATGATTTTAGAACAATAATCTGTCCCTCTAAGCAGTAGACTCTACCTAGTCCAGAATCAGATCGTTCTGTAATGCAGGATGAGATCTGCAATTTGTCCCTCAAAGCAGTAGTAGTAGTAATCTCTACCTAGTCCAGAATCAGATCGTTCTGTAATGAAGGATGAGATCTGCAATCTGTCCCTCAAAGCAGTAGTAGTAATCTCTACCTAGTCCAGAATCAGATCGTTCTGTAATGCAGGATGAGATGTTATATCTGCAATCTGTCCCTCACAGCGTCGGCAGCATCCTCTCCCTAGACTAGCCTGAGAGCATGTGACATGCAGCACTACGTGACTCCAGCTTATACAGAGGCTGGGTCACACGATGCACTGGCCAATCACAGCCATGCCATTAGTAGATATGGCTGTGATGGCTTCTAAGGGCAAACCAGTGAAACACTTGTTGATTGGCTGCTCTGCAGCTATTCAACAGGCGGGATCAAATCCACAGTCCCAGTAATCCATGTCCTTAGTCTGCTTGTCTTCAGCAAACTGTTTGTGGGCTTTCTTGTGTTTCATCTGTAGAAGAGACTTCCTTCTGGGACGACAGCCATGCAGACCAATTTGATGCAGTGTGTGGCGTATGGTCTGAGTACTGACAGGCTGACCCCCACCCTTTCAACCTCTGCAGCAATGCTGGCAGCACTCATATGTCTAGTTCCCAAAGACAACCTCTGGATATTATGCTGAGCATGTGCACTCAACCTCTTTGGTCGACCATGGTGAGGCCTGTTCTGAGTGGAAGCTGTCCTGTTAAACCACTGCATGGTTTTGGCCACCGTGCTGCAGCTCAGTTTCAGTGTCTTAGCAATCGTATAGCCTAGGCCATATTTATGTAAAGAAACAATTATTTTTTTCAGATCCTAAGAGAGTTCTTTGCCATGAGGTGCCATGTTGAACTTCCAGTGACCGCATGACAGCAGTGAGTGGCATGACACCAGGGATGGAAAATGGCTAATTGGTCCCAATTTGGCATTTTCACTTAGGGGTGTATTGTTTCCAGAGGTTTAGACATTAATGGCTGTGTGCTGAGTTATTTTTTTAGGGGACAGCAAATTTACACTGTTATACAAGCTGTACACTGTGGTCAAATGAAAAGATATAATAAAATATTTACAAAAATGTGAGGGGTATACTCACTTTTGTGAGATACTGTATATATATATATATATATATATATACATATATATATATATATATATATATATATATATATATATAAATAAACATGAGGACACACTTCTCCTGTGCCAAAATTTATTTTTAATCCATATTTGTCAGATGGAAACAATTAGCAAAGTCATCAGCGGCTGTACAGTTTCGGACAGACCTGTCCTTCATCAAGCTGTGTGTAACATCTCATTTTCACATGTAGCTCTTAGGCTGGGTTCACACTAGTCCGATTCTCGGACCGACATGAAGAGCACAAGTTGCATTACGTCACAAAAACAATGATTCCCTATGAGAGCAGTCCTAACTGGTCCGACATGTGTTTTTCAAAGTCGGAGCGACTTTGAAAAAGGTTCCTGTACTACTTTTGTCCGACTCTGATCCTACTTCAGCCCATTGAAAGGCATTGAAGTCGGATCAAAGTCGTATCAGTGTCTTCACTGATCCGACTTTGGCACGCGACTTTTGCTCTGGGGATTTTGAAGGGGAACTCCACACCATATTTTTAAAGAAAAAACTGGCATGGGGTCCCCCTCCAAGAGCATACCAGGCCCTTTGGTCTGGTACGGATTTTAAGGGGAACCCCATGCCGAAAAAACAGCGTGGGGTCCCCCCCAAAATCCATACCAGACCCTTATCCGAGCACGCAACCCGGCAGGCCAGGAAAGGGGGTGGGGACGAGTGAGCGGCCCCCTCCCTCCTGGACCATACCAGGCCGCATGCCCTCAACATGGGGAGTATGGGTGCTTTGGGGCAGGGGGGGCTCTGCGCCCCCCACCCCAAAGCACCTTGTCCCCATGTTGATGAGGACAAGGGCCTCTTCCCGACAACCCTGGCCGGTGGTTGTCGGGGTCTGCGGGCGGGGACTCATCAGAATCTGGAAGCCCCCTTTAACAAGGGGGCCCCCAGATGCCGGCCCCCCACCCTATGTAAATGAGTATGGGGTACATCGTACCCCTACCCATTTACCTGGAAAGAAATATGTACACAAAAAACCACACAGCTTTTTAAAATATTTTATTACATCTGCTCCGGCGGTCTTCTCCCCTCTCCGGTGTCTTCTTTTCTTCGGCTCTTTTGCGGGGTCTTTCATCTTCTGAGGGGTCTTTTCTTCTCCTCTGCGGCATCTTCTGCTCTTTTTCCGGTCTTCTCCGCTGTCCTCTTTCCTCGCTTCTTCTTTTTCTTCTTCTTCTTTTCTTCTTCCCATGTTGACACGATGCGTTCTCCTTCACGAATGCCCTCGCCGCTCTGTGCTGTGCCTTATATTGGCATGGGACGTGGCCACCAGATGACATCACCTGGAGGTCCCGCCCCCTATTAGGTCACATCCTGGGGGTGGAGCTGTGACCTCATAGGGGGCGGGACCTCCAGGTGATGTCATCTGGTGGCCACGCCCCATGCCAATATAAGGCACAGCACAGAGCGGCGAGGGCATTCGTGAAGGAGAACGCATCGTGTCAACATGGGAAGAAGAAGGAGAAGAAAAAGAAGAAGCGAGGAAAGAGGACAGCGGAGAAGACCGGCAAAAGAGCAGAAGACGCCGCAGAGGAGAAGAAAAGACCCCTCAGAAGATGAAAGACCCCGCAAAAGAGCCGAAGAAAAGACACCGGAGAGGGGAGAAGACCACAGGAGCAGATTTAATAAAATATTTTAAAAAGCTGTGTGTTTTTTTTGTGTACATATTTCTTTCTGGTAAATGGGTAGGGGTACCACGTACCCCATACTCATTTACATAGGGTGGGGGGCCGGCATCTGGGGGCCCCTTGTTAACGGGGGCTTCCAGATTCCGATGAGTCCCCGCCCGCAGACCCCGACAACCACCGGCCTGGGTTGTCGGGAAGAGGCCCTTGTCCTCATCAACATGGGGACAAGGTGCTTTGGGGTGGGGGGCGCAGAGCCCCCCCTGCCCCAAAGCACCCATACTCCCCATGTTGAGGGCACGCGGCCTGGTATGGTCCAGGATGGAGGGGGCCGCTCGCTCGTCCCCACCCCCTTTCCTGGCCTGCCGGGTTGCTTGCTCGGATAAGGGTCTGGTATGGATTTTGGGGGACCCCACGCTGTTTTTCGGGCATGGGGTTCCCCTTAAAATCCGTACCAGACCAAAGGGCCTGGTATGCTCCTGGAGGGGGACCCCATGACAGTTTTTTCTTTAAAAATTTGGCGTGGAGTTCCCCTTCAAAATCCCCAGAGCACAAAGTGCCTGGCATTGTCGGGATCAAAGTCGGATCCCTGTTCACAGACAAACGGTCCGACTTTGACCCCATGTATGACCGTAAATCGCACAGCAGTGTAGGATCAAAGTAGGACCGTTTTTTTGGTCGGATAGTGTGAACCCAGCCTTATACCTCACAACCCCAGATGAAACCACTTAGCTGTATCATGATAATCAATCAATTCATCAGACCTCTTACTAATTTACTAATTAACTCCCACCATTCCTATTTTACCCAAGTCGTCCCACACCACACAATCAAATAGCATGATAACAACGCTACCATAATGAAATTATCATATACAATCAAAACTTGTTTAGTCCATATCAATAATCCATTCCCAAAATGGGATAAATATAGTCCTTATTTCACATTATTTGTTTCTCCTTCATTTTTCAATGTCAAAACAAAATTTCTTCTTCCCTGTAAATATATATCAATTTCAACAATCATCCAATAGCATATATATCCTTCACAAGAATAAGTACAAGTCATAATCCCTGTTAAATCCCTCAGGGAATAAAGTTTGCAATTTATTCACCCACCATACTTCTCTTTGTTTTAATCTTAAAATCCTATCCCCACCTCCTCTTTTGTCTTTGTTTACTTTTCCAAAACCATAAACCGTAATTCTGAGTCCTTGTGACCTTTTTCCTGAAAATGTTTCGGTACTGGCAATCCTGGTTGTTTGCCTCTAATAGAGCTGCGATGTTGCGCTATCCTGTCTTTGATCTTTTGGGTAGTTTCCCCAAGATATAATAAACCACATGGGCATATCAAAATATAAATCACATAAGCTGACTGACATGTGTAGAAGCCCCTAATCTGTGTCCTATGTCCATGTGTCGGGTGAATGAAACTCTCATCTTTTTTCATTAGATTACACTGTATACAATTAAGACAAAAGAAACATCCATTTCTCTTCCTCCCTAAGAATGTGTACTCCACCTTATCTTTTTCCTGTCTAAATTCAGATATCACCACCATATCTCTGATTGTTCTATTTCTATAATACGCTTTTATGGGGATCTCCTGGAATTCCTCAATCTGAGGATAAGCTTGTTTCAATATTGGCCAATGTTTCCTAATGACTAGAGATGAGCGAACCTCTGGAAGTTCGGGTTCTGCTGGTCCGTCCGAACTTCGGGACAAAGTCCGGGTCCGGGTCCGGAGGGAACCCGAACGATCGCACGGACAACGAACCCCATT